>JAQJVL010000067.1:2303204-2414933 GCA_035578905.1 Stictocephala bisonia | reverse complement strand
AAGTTGTAACTAACCAACTGTACCACAATGAAAGTAAATATATAGTTGTAAGTTGTAACTAACCAACTGTACCACAATGAAAGTAAATATATAGTTGTAAGTTGTATCTAACCAACTGTACCACAATGAAAGTAAATATATAGTTGTAAGTTGTAACTAACCAACTGTACCACAATGAAAGTAAATATATAGTTGTAACTAACCAAATGTACCACAATGAAAGTAAATATATAGTTGTAAGTTGTAACTAACCAACTGTACCACCATGAAAGTAAATATATAGTTGTAAGTTGTAACTAACCAACTGTACCACCATGAAAGTAAATATATAGTTGTAAGTTGTGACTAACCAACTGTACCACCATGAAAGTAAATATATAGTTGTAAGTTGTAACTAACCAACTGTACTACCATGAAAGTAAATATATAGTTGTAAGTTGTAACTAACCAACTGTACCACCATGAAAGTAAATATATAGTTGTAAGTTGTGACTAACCAACTGTACTACCATGAAAGTAGTGTTCTCTTAGGTGTTCTGTACTGTAATAAATTAAAAAATTAAAATAGCTGGTATAATGACTATAACATTCCACGTGAGCGTTATAGCTTTAAACTGTCCATATTGAGTTGAACGTCTAAGGCTATAGTCATTTCATTTATATGAGAATGTAGATCTATAGTATAATGAGGTTATTTCAATACTTTTTATGATTATCAAATCTAATTTGTGAACAGCGTATTTTTAGATTGAAGACACAAAAGCGTTTTTATTAAATATGCCGTAATATTATAAATTAAAAAATTGTCATTATACTAGAGCCACACTTTAAGTTCTGTTTACACTAGTATATTTATTATAATGGAGGTCCTGAATTATTAGTAAGCGAGGAAAATAAAGGAAAATTACATACTATATTTTTATAAATAAATGCCTGGATTATGATTTAATTATATTTCAGATTTAGTAACAATTTTACAAGTAATCCAGCACAATGTATTTTGACATCATATTATAAAACCTAGCTTCTATAACATTCTAAACATTATTTTTGATAAAATACAAAGTAAATTGTTATTTTATTAGGTAATTATACGTCTCCATTAATAGTTTTATCTTGTATAAAATGTGTATAAGTTCTGTACTAAGTCCCAAGACACAGTATGCGAATTATTCTAAAGTAAAATAAAGGCTTTCCTTCATTCATATAGGGTACATCATAACTGTGACATTGTAGTCACTGGTCGACATTGGTCGACATGTTATAAGTAAATCTAAGTCATGTTCTAACAAACATCTAACTTCAAAGAACATATTGATGGATTCTGCCTCAACTCTTTATTGGTACTTTCTGTGAGTTAAGTTCATTCAAACCACGTTAACTATTTTCACACTTACATTTGTTATCTAAAAAACCCCATTATTTATTTTTAAAGTAATGGAATTTGATTTAATAAATTCAAGTTCTTGTTATTGCTTCTTGCTATACCTGGATCAAGTTCTGTCCAACATCTGTGAGGGAAGGGGACTATACCACTCACATTTTGATAATTACATAACAAAAGCTGTAAGTAGATAAAATTAAATATAATAAACTATACGAAATTTGTAACAACTAAAAAAACCTATAAGATATAAGTAACTGAAATCATAATCCAAAATCCGAATTGGACAACTCAGTATAAAAATAATAAATCATAAAACTAGATTATTATCCATTATATTAGCAAACAACAACAGTAAAGAGATAATCATTAAATAAACTACATGTGAATCACAACCATCATTAAGAATAAATAATCTTTCAAATATAAATAAATTATATCTTAAAATTTATAACATTCTTAAAAACTTATTCACTATTGTACGATTCTCTGAAAGTAACAAAGACGATAGCAATCATCAAAATTGAGAACAAAATGTTTAAAATATAATTACTGTTATATTTTAATAATAATTCCCTTTCCCATTTTTATCGTTTATATTATCAAATAGAAATCATTTGCTTTGCCTTAAAATGACATTTTTGTCACGTTACATGAAAGTGTGTAAGTAATGGCGTCTATACAAACGGTGACTGCCTTCCTGGGTTGACGAGATTAATGAATTGATGATGTGAACTCTTGTTTGTACTAACCGGCTTTAGCAGTATAGATCAGAGAATAGTTACACTAATTTTGAAATATGCAAACAAATTTCCTTAGTGAAATTCGTAAAGAACTCGTATTTTAAATATATACTTTGTATTCCAAAATATTATATATTTTATAAAGCGTTATTAATATAGCATTATTTAATTATTATATATGTAACAATTCCATTAGATAAGCAAGCAGTATAGTGAAAATTGAAATAATAATTTATAAATCTAGTAACTCACAAACAATAATGAAATTGTAAATATTGTAAATATACTCATTATATTAGATTACTGTTGCCATATGAGATACATTGGTATCTACAATATAGTGTAGGATACCCACGTACATTCCATACAGAAGTTTGCCCAAACAATGTGGACAATATTCATGGCGGAACGGAGAAGCACCTTTGGATATGACTTACGGGGAAAGCCATGATAGATAATAACACTTTGGAAGAAAGTGTTTAAATGCATCGTTCAATATCAAGTCCCTATTTAAAAAAATAAAAATTGCAGCTTATTATTTGACGTAACTATGCATTAAAATGGCAAAAGTATAAATAACAATAACTGTGCAATGTGGCTACAACAGAAACACTTGGAGATAACGAGTGAAGTTTGTCGACAATTTTATCCTGTTGGCCAAAACATTCCTATTCTCTACTCTATGCCCTATTCCCTCAACAACGCTCAGTTCGGCAGTGGGTGAAGTGTAATGTAGTACTATAAAAAACAACAAAGTGACATAACCTTAGCTTGTTTTCTTAATGTAATTTAATTGTTTAAACTACTATGTGATTTCTGAATATGATTATGTGAAATCCGTAATTTTATTTTAACAATGCAGTGTTTTTTTTATGTGTTGATAATATTCTATTGCTTCTATTTGACTTATGCAAATATAAAATACCTAATAACACTTTTTGCAATATATTTTGCATCCATTATTTTTTTATTAACTAAAAGATTTGACAAGAGATGTAAATAGATGAGTGTGTGTGATGTTTTACGATGAGTTTTATGTATTTAGAGAATTGTGTGATATTACTTGCTCACCAAAAGAAGTGAAAAGTGTATTTTACATTATTCTTAAGAGCTTCCTTTTGCAGAATGAGATAATCCCTGGGGGTTTAATACTTTTCAGTATTCTTGCAGTCGTTTGAAAATGTTCTTTGTATATAATAGTGAGTTTCAAAAAGTAATCAATTTCTTATATATCTATGTGCAATTAGTGATTATTACGTTGCAAACAGACGCGTGTTTTATCAATAATGTTTACGTAAATTATTCATTACTGCAACGAATTATAATCAAATGTTAGTAGTTGTAGTAAAAATTCTACCCACAGTATACTGAGAACGTAATTTGATAAAACACGAAATGAAATTAATTGTTCTGCAGTTAAAATTCAACAACCTATACACACAATTTCGAGTGTCATTTATTTGACGAAATTATTGATTTTCCTCGTGCAATGTTAAAATTCCAATTACTCATAGAAAAGACAATATAAGGTTTATTACTTTATTGTATTTACTTATTTTATTTTTTATTGTATTTTTATTGTATTACTTTAAGGTTTATTACTTATTGTAAAGCTTCCGGTAATGACCACGTCAAGGTGTTATTTACAATATTTTCATCACAAAACGTTTCTCCCGTGCTGTGATGTGGCATCGAATTTCTGATACGTAAATATTGCAAATAACACTTTGACGCGTTAACAGAAGCTTTAGATTTTAGTAGACTCCGGCCGCTTAATCGTAGGAGTTAAGACAATACAAGGCTACAACACATACTATTATAAGAGCCCTAGTCACGGGTATAAAATGAATAATGAATAACAACAATAAAATTCGATACAACAAAACTCATCGAAACTCGTTCTAAAATGTATAAGTAAATGTAGTCCTGGTGTCTTCCAGCATCCACTCACTGTATCTATATTCATAACAAATAGGGAAGTATCTTACAATACAAGAAAAATGTGCAAACATTAAATACCGACCAAAGAAGAGTTTTTGTGGTGACGTATATTTATTTGTAGTTTAATGTCTGTGTTTGAAATTATTTAGACTTTATTATTACTACGTTATTTGTAGTTTTATGCCTGTGTTTGAAATTATTTAGACTTTATTATTATCACTACGTTATTTTTAGTTTAATGTATGATTTTGAAATTATTTAGACTTTATTATTACTACTTTTTTTAGTTTAATGTCTATGTTTGAAATTATTTAGACTTTATTACTACTACGTTATTTGTAGTTTTATACCTGTGTTTGAAATTATTTAGACTTTATTATTATCACTACGTTATTTTTAGTTTAATGTATGATTTTGAAATTATTTAGACTTTATTATTACTACTGTAACGGGTCCACCAAATTGATAGGCAAATTAATTTAGATAAATAATAAATTATTATATAGAAGAAGAGGAATATATTTAATCAAAATAGATGGAGGAGTTTTAAATCATATTAGAGAATTGTCGTGTGGAAAATAACTGTGGGACAGACGAGAGGCTCCAGCAATAAATCACTGTAAACAAACCCTTTGTTCAAAGCAGGATGGGTGGGCCGGTTCCGAGAATTGCAATCGTAAACATGTAAGCATATTTGAGGGACAAGCTACATCACGTCGGTTGGTTATTTTCCATTAAATCCCCTCCAGGTCACAAGTGTGATGCGCAGTAGAATTACACGGATGACGAGTTACGAAACGAACCAATCAGAACGGAACATATAGTTCCAAATTTGCCCGTAGGCCGCAGCAGCTGTCAAAACCGCTACATCGTGACATACCCAGAAGGGTCATAGTCGCGTACCCAAAAGAAAAAAGGCGGGAATCCGACTTCAACGGTTGAAGAACGTTCCTCGCCCCAGTTTGCAAATAGTTGGAGATCGACGAGGATCGTCTTCCACAGACATCACCGGCATCGGGCTATGTTTCCGGGAAAATGTGGTAAAAACACTTGTGCGTTTTAAATGTACTAACTAAAAGTTGTGGCTATGAATTAAAGATGATATCATTTTGAATTTCCGTTTCGTTGAGTATACGATAGGACACGAGATGGACTCCATCATCATCCATAGTGATTACTCAGATAAGTTGTTAGAATAAATTATTGATTAGAAAAAAGTTAACAATGATTTTGTAAATCAAACTTAAATGACTCATTTGACTTAAAAGAAAATATCTAGTTTTAGATAATATAATTTTCAATCCTATTTTATTGTATTGCAAATACCAATTGAGTAACGTAATGATTTTAAATAATGTAGAATAAATTAAATTGTGTAAAGTAAAATTTTGTTTTATTATACTACGTTTTCTCACCGAATTACCCGTATATCGACCCTGAGATCAATTTAAGAGCAATCATGCAATAATTTAATGACTTTCATTAAATTAAATAAACAATTTTAATAAAAGCAACAACCTCTTTAAAGGTAAAAGGTTATAAATTGTCACCCAATAACTTGGGACAAAAAAGAAATAAATTAAAGAATTCTGATTTATTGAATATCATTATTTTAATTTAATCAGTGGATTAAATTAAAATAAATAAAATAAATAATGTAACAAAAGGCACAACGTTACAGAATGGCGCGCACAACGTGAGACGACGTAGTATAATTAGTAAATTTTAATCTATTTAAAAAATATTTAAAGTTGAATAAGAGAATAGTTGAAAGTGTTATAGGCTAGGTGATATGATAAGAAGAATGAATTAAAAATATTTAATATAGGCCTATCTGATTTAAACTCAAAATTTAAGAAAAAGAAATATAATAACTTTATACTTTGTACTTGATTAAAATTTGCAAAATAATGGCTAATGTTGATGGAATCCAAAACTCGGAGTTTGACTCCGAGGACTCTGATACCTCCCTGAGTGTTATTAGGGAAATGAATTCAAATAAAAACAAATGTAATGAAGCTATGTTAGAATTAAATAGGGAAGACACACTGTCCAATATAATGGACATGTTAGCAAAAATAAATGAAAGCATGAACACTAAATATGACAACTTAATAACATAAATACAAATGTAGAAACTAAACTCAATCAAATTAATACTGATATGGTAGAGATGAATAGGGAAAACAATATAAAATTAGATGAGCTTAGGAGAGATGTAAATGAAAGAATAGATAAGTTTGAAGATAAACTTATAAACAAACTAAAAGAGGTAAAAGTAGATGGTAGCAAAGACAGTAAAGATGTAAAGGAGAATAATGTAGTAAATGAAATAAATGAAGTTGAAAATAAAGTTAGTGAGATAAAGGAGGTTAATGTTGTGTATGAAGTAGAGAACAAAGATAGGCAAGAACCTATCAAAATAAATAATGATAAGGACAGCCTATTGTCCAATAAAATAGAGTTGCTGTTAGGAGTAAATAAGGACATAAATACCAAGCTGGAGGAGATTGAGGTTAAGTTAGGAGGATCAAGTAGTAAGATGAAAGAAATGGATAATAATAAGATAAACTTAAATGGTGAGGACAATATGAAAGTAGATTTGCTACTAAAAATAACAAATGAAATAAAAGCTAAACTTGATGAAATAAATGTAAGGTTAGATGAAAAAAGTGTTGAGGTAAAAGAAGTAAATAATGATGTAATAGATCTGGACAATGAATCTAATATGAAAGCTAATGAGCACATAAAAGAAGTTGATGATAGGATAGGGAGTACTAAAGACAACTTTGTCAATGAAACTAAAAGAATAAATGTAGACTTTGTTGAGTACATGCTAGATGAATACTTAGAAGCAAATGCAACACTAAATGAGATAGGCTATGAACTAAGTAACCAAACCAGTAGGCCTAAAATAAATAATGAAATGGAAAACCAGATAGGGTGTCTAAACTCAATGTTAGATAATAAAGTGGAACAAATAAACAAAACCCTAGCACTTGGTAACTTTAATTTTGAAAGTGTAGCAGATGACTTCAAATGTCAAGAAAATAAAAAACTAAAAACAATCAGTAATAGGTTAGAAGAATTGAATGAGTTCTTCAAGTTTGAGATGGAGATCATAAATAAATATTGGGGCCTAAATAAACAGAGAGAAGTTGAAAATAATATGATGGGGGGTGAAAACTTTGATGTAGACATGGAAGACTTTGTAAACTATGTGATGAGATACTATAATATCTCATGCTTCTCAAACTTTAAGTATAAAAAGAAAAAAGTTAAACCAGTGTTCTCGGATAACTACATTTGCTCAGAAAACTAAACTATAAACTTAGCTGTTCACTGAAAAATACTTAGAAATAATAATAAATACACAGCAATTGAAACAATATAACTTTAATGATAGGGGGGTTGTATAAAAAATAAATAAAGAAAATGTAGAGATGATATTTAAATAGAAGAATGTTTAAAGAGGTCATTTAACAATAAACAAATAATAGGCCTAATTAAAAGTTTGTGAAAATATAATAATAACCAGAGAATTGTTAAAGAATATGAAAAATATTAAATGATTTAAATGAAACTTTGATAATAATATGTGTTAAATGAATATAACACTAATAATAAAATGATTTTTAGGTGAGAATAAGATAGTTTGAGGAGATGTTTTATAGTAGCTTGTTTCATAACCCATGAATGTTTATATTGAATATTTTGAAACAATAACATGATAAATGTGTAAAACTAGAAAGAGGTATGAAGATTTGATAAAATATAATGTTGCTATAACCCATGTATACATACATAAAATATGACCCAAATAATAATACAATGACTAGGTTCACCTAAAATGAAATAGGTGAAATAGGCCTATCTTGTAATACTAATGTTGAAATAATGTTTTTACAACTTGTCAATGTTTATTCAAATAATAAGATGATATGACTCAAAGAGATGTTAAATCATGATGAAGTAAATAAAGTATAATGTAATACTTTGCTTTTGTAACTCTTGTATGTTGACATTGAATATAATCCAAATACACACATTGTGTATACTCTGTTGAAATAATGAAAGGAGAATTTCTTTACAATACTGTGTTATTGTAATTTGTTTGTACTCACATTGATATGACTTAATGAATATAACAATAATGATTCAAGGATGTGTTTAACTAATATGATTGAAGGAGATGTTGAGAAGTATTTTATTAGAGTAACTTATTTGTATCTATATTGGAAATAATCAGATGAATGTAATTCTGATATTGAATAAGATGAAATGATACCTATGTTTGACTAAGATGTAAAGGAGACTCTTTATAATACTTTTTTAATGCAATTTGTGTATGTTAATATTGATTTAACTCACTGATGTACATTGTATGTATGTTGACAACGTATATGATTTTATTCAATTTAAAGAATTTCATGAAGGGAGAATAGCCAGTGGTTAATAGCAGTATGATTCGACCATAATTACAACTAGTCACTTTCCAAATTCTAAATTCTTTAACACCAAGTACTCTATTAATCACACAATGGCACAGTGTTACAGTTTCAGGTGTTGGTTAACCTTGACAATAGCGTCTAAATACTAAAAGCTTACAGTGATCTGTAGCATGGCAAGTCCCCATTTACCAAAGTCATGTTACAGACACCCATAGATTAGTACTTTGATAAATAATATGGTAAATAATGAATTTAATATGATAAATATGTGATTGTAAAATTTGATGATGAAAATAATTGCAATGTTTGATGATAAATTTGTGTAAACTTTTATGTGTCAATGATGCAAGAATAATAATAGAAATAATAACTTGATATGAATGAAAAATAGTAGTAAATATGATTCATTATTAAAATATCAATAATGAACAACCAATAATGAGTTATTTGAAAATTTTCAAACTTAATAATGATAACTAACTTTGCATATGTCAATCTGAAATATGTCAAAGCAACATTAATAAATGTATGAATAATTAAAGTTTTGTATACAAGTAATAAGTGTGTATACACAAGTAATAATAGACAATATGAAAGATGACTAAACAGGAGCATGTTTAAATGTTGGTAAACAATTTTTTACTGCATTTAATTGCTGATGCAATTAAAAACAGGCTATTGCTGTAATTAACAGCCTGTAATGGAATTGAGTTATATGTATTATTTAATACAAAAGGTAATCAATGTGAAATGACAATCAGGTAAAATGATTGTGAACTAGAACCAGTGACAACTAGAACATTTTGTGAAACAAGGACATGAATGGACATGAGCGCCAGTGGTGTCGCAGAGGGGGGTCGGAGGACAACGGCATACCATGCAGAGACCCATGACGCGGTGGAGCTGCAACCCAGGAACACACAAGGTGGTGATGACTCATCCTATTGAAGAGGCACGTCCAACTGTCTACACGAGAACAACAACTTGTACATCAACCAGTTGGCCACATAAGACAATCTTTGTTCTGCTGTTTATAGTCTCTCGAGACCTATAGACTTGTAAATCAGATATTCACTGAACTTAATTATAGTGTTCAAATATTTGAAACTTAAAATGATCATGAGTGCGAACCAGTGTAAAACTTTACACTTGGACCGTTTCCAGTTTTATAAAAGTGAGTGAATGTTTTTAAGCTTTTGTCAAAATAAGCAATAACTTCTGAAGAAAACCAATACTCTACAAGAACACTTACAATGTTCCAGAACCCTGGCCCATACTTGAACACTATGGTGTTGTAAAGGAACTATCCCAAAGTACGTGCAGTGACATCAGACCCACTGGCGTAACAACAATTTGGCAATATGTTTCAAACTAATAAATAAAAAAATAAAATATTATGCAAATATGTATGGAATAAATAATAGCAATAAATAAATAACATATAACAAATAAATAACAAAACCAAAGTATAAATAATTTATAAATGATGAATTTTTAATAATGAAAAATGACAATGGTGTTTATTGATAGATTTTTTATATTATTCAATAATATGTGAGATATAAATATTAATTCAAATAATAATTTTATTACTGAAAAGAATTACAATAATTTTTATAACAAATTATAAAGTAACAAATAATAATAATAACTTGCATCAATGACAAAGAATTATGTAATGCATCTGTTGATTAGTAAACAATGTATAATACAAACTATTCTTGTATTAAAATAGGAATTGATAACTTATTGTTGTTAATCAATACTTGTATATAATTTGATGATATGTGTACTATGTATTTCTGATAAAGGTATCGTTTTGTTTGATAACTTTGATTAAGGACTGATGAATTTCATTCCAAATAAATAATAAGTATAATCTGATGACTTATTATGTAAATAAGTTGGTAATTAATGATGTACAACTTTAAGAATTAATCATTTGTTGAATGATAAATAATATGTAAAAAGTTTTAAGGGATCTTTGATTTATTGATCAAGGATAAACGTTAAGATTTAACCAGGGATTGATGATATGTATGATAATATAATGACTTATTGATGATTGAAAATGTATTTGGAAAATTGTTTGTGATTAATGGCTGACTTGATAATGTAAAGATTTGTTTTAGAGGTAATGATTTATTTGAGAATGTTGTGGACTGTGTAGTGATTAAGAATTTATTCAAGAAATTAAAGAAAGATAAAAGATTGAAAAAAGATATAGGAACTTAAAGATGGATTTAGGATTGATAACGGATACTTGTATTTAAAGAAGGTTTAATGGGATGAGATAGGATACAGAAATTAAAAAAGGGCAATGGATTGAAATTATGTTACTGTATTAAAAGAAGGGTTTAAGGAGTGATAACGGATACTTGTATTTAAAGACGGACAAAGGGGTGAAATAGGATATCAGTAATTAAAGATGGTTAATGGAATGAAACAGGATTTTAGCAGTGAAAGAAGGGTTAATGGAATGAAAAAAGATAAAGGAACTTAAAAATGGGAAATGGATTGATAACAGGTTACAGAATTAAAAGAAGGGTTTAAAGGGGTGATAACGGGATTAAGTATCTAAAAGATGGTTTAATGGTTTGATAATAGATATTGGCACTTAAAGACGGATTAAAGGATTGATGTTGAAGTTAAGAATTTAAATATGGTCAAAGGAGTTGAGAATATATTTGAAATATATGACAGGATATTGAAAAATGATTGACAAATTAATATAGGATATTGATGAAATACTTAAAATAAATAAATGATGATTCATTTATAAATTAATGAACTATATAACATGTTACTGTAATGAATAGTCATGTGATTTTAATGATGATGTGAAATATAATAACTGGAAGTAAGTTGATAATTAATTAATTTTGAAGTGTAACCTAGTAATTGATGACTTATATTTTGTTGATTTTGATATATGACTTGTGTATTTTGATGAGTGATTTCATATTATGGAATGAGTCATTGATTTCAAATAAGAACTTGTATAATTTCTGATGATGTATTGATCTTAGATTTATAAATTTTGAATTTGTACTGGTAAATGAAATAATTTGCCGGTGGAAACTAATCATTTACTAACTAAGAGGAAATCATAATTTAATGATTAATTAATTTTGATAAATACTTGTACATAACTTAAGGATGTATTAATTGTTGTTGTATGAATTTCAGTATGTAATGTATAACTTTGTTTGATAATTTTTAATCCAAGACTGATGGATTTTTGATTAACAACTTGTAATAATTAAAAATATATAAATTTTTATGAACAATTATGTACAATGAAATGAGTTGTTAAACTTTTGATTTATAAATTATAGAATTGTTAGTTAACAATTTTGATTTATTGGATTACTCTTTGATAAATGTAACTTTTGAACTATTGATTTTTATTGATGACTGTGAAGGATGTAATGAATTTTTTGAATTTCTAAATCACAGGTAACTAATTTGTAATTGATAATTTTATGATTTACTGAATTGTAATTGATTGATTTGTATTAATGATTTAATGGACTCATTTTGATAAACATGGATTCTTAAATGTTGATAAGGAGATAATGATGTAGTGCCATAGAATATGTAATCTGATATTGAATTATAGAATAGTTAATAGACTTAATTTAATAAATATAATAAATATTGTAAAATGAAACTTATCTGAGAAACAAACGACAATTTGGCGAATCGTGTTTAAGATCAAGATTTTTTGACTCGCGTTACTCACACATCGCAAAAAATCGGGGGGTACTGTAACGGGTCCACCAAATTGATAGGCAAATTAATTTAGATAAATAATAAATTATTATATAGAAGAAGAGGAATATATTTAATCAAAATAGATGGAGGAGTTTTAAATCATATTAGAGAATTGTCGTGTGGAAAATAACTGTGGGACAGACGAGAGGCTCCAGCAATAAATCACTGTAAACAAACCCTTTGTTCAAAGCAGGATGGGTGGGCCGGTTCCGAGAATTGCAATCGTAAACATGTAAGCATATTTGAGGGACAAGCTACATCACGTCGGTTGGTTATTTTCCATTAAATCCCCTCCAGGTCACAAGTGTGATGCGCAGTAGAATTACACGGATGACGAGTTACGAAACGAACCAATCAGAACGGAACATATAGTTCCAAATTTGCCCGTAGGCCGCAGCAGCTGTCAAAACCGCTACATCGTGACATACCCAGAAGGGTCATAGTCGCGTACCCAAAAGAAAAAAGGCGGGAATCCGACTTCAACGGTTGAAGAACGTTCCTCGCCCCAGTTTGCAAATAGTTGGAGATCGACGAGGATCGTCTTCCACAGACATCACCGGCATCGGGCTATGTTTCCGGGAAAATGTGGTAAAAACACTTGTGCGTTTTAAATGTACTAACTAAAAGTTGTGGCTATGAATTAAAGATGATATCATTTTGAATTTCCGTTTCGTTGAGTATACGATAGGACACGAGATGGACTCCATCATCATCCATAGTGATTACTCAGATAAGTTGTTAGAATAAATTATTGATTAGAAAAAAGTTAACAATGATTTTGTAAATCAAACTTAAATGACTCATTTGACTTAAAAGAAAATATCTAGTTTTAGATAATATAATTTTCAATCCTATTTTATTGTATTGCAAATACCAATTGAGTAACGTAATGATTTTAAATAATGTAGAATAAATTAAATTGTGTAAAGTAAAATTTTGTTTTATTATACTACGTTTTCTCACCGAATTACCCGTATATCGACCCTGAGATCAATTTAAGAGCAATCATGCAATAATTTAATGACTTTCATTAAATTAAATAAACAATTTTAATAAAAGCAACAACCTCTTTAAAGGTAAAAGGTAATAAATTGTCACCCAATAACTTGGGACAAAAAAGAAATAAATTAAAGAATTCTGATTTATTGAATATCATTATTTTAATTTAATCAGTGGATTAAATTAAAATAAATAAAATAAATAATGTAACAAAAGGCACAACGTTACACTACTTTTTTTAGTTTAATGTCTATGTTTGAAATTATTTAGACTTTATTTCTACGTTATTTGTAGTTTTATACCTGTGTTTGAAATTATTTAGACTTTATTATTTCTACGTTATTTGTAGTTTTATACCTGTTTTGAAATTATTTAGACTTTATTATTACGTTATTTGTAGTTTATGATCTGTGTTTGAAAATATTTAGACTTTATTATTACTACGTTATTTGTAGTTTAATGTATGTTTTGAAATTATTTAGACTTGATAATTACTACGTTTTTTTAGTTTAATGTCTATGTTTGAAATTATTTAGACTTTGTTATTACTACGTTATTTGTAGTTTAATGTATGTTTTTGAAATTATTTAGACTTTATTATTATTACTACATTATTTGTAGTTTTATGTCTGTGTTTGAAATTATTTAGACTTTATTATTATTACTAAGTTATTTGTAGTTTAATGTATGTTTTTGAAATTATTTAGAATTTATTATTATTACTTTGTTATTTGTAGTTTATTATCTGTGTTTGAAATAATTTAGACTTTATTATTACTACGTTATTTGTAGTTTATGTCTGTGTTTGAAATTATTTAGACTGTATTATTATTACTACGTTATTTGTAGTTTATGTCTGTGTTTGAAATTATTTAGACTGTATTATTATTACTACGTTATTTGTAGTTTATGTCTGTGTTTGAAATTATTTAGACTGTATTATTATTACTACGTTATTTGTAGTTTAATGTATGTTTTTGAAATTATTTAGACTTTATTATTATTACTACGTTATTTGTAGTTTATGTCTGTGTTTGAAATTATTTAGACTGTATTATTATTACTACGTTATTTGTAGTTTAATGTATGTTTTTGAAATTATTTAGACTTTATTATTATTACTACGTTATTTGTAGTTTAATGTATGTTTTGAAATTATTTAGACTTTATTATTATTACTACGTTATTTGTAGTTTAATGTATGTTTTTGAAATTATTTAGACTTCATTATTATTACTACGTTATTTGTAGTTTAATGTCTGTGTTTGAAATTATTTAGACTTTATTATTATTACTACGTTATTTGTAGTTTAATGTATGTTTTTGAAATTATTTAGACTTTATTATTATTACTACGTTCTTTGTAGTTTATGTCTGTGTTTGAAATTATTTAGACTGTATTATTATTACTACGTTATTTGTAGTTTAATGTAGGTTTTTAAATTATTTAGACTTTATTATTATTACTACGTTATTTGTAGTTTAATGTATGTTTTTGAAATTATTTAGACTTTATTATTCTTACTACGTTATTTGTAGTTTATGTCTGTGTTTGAAATTATTTAGACTGTATTATTATTACTACGTTATTTGTAGTTTAATGTATGTTTTTGAAATTATTTAGACTTTATTATTATTACTATGTTATTTGTAGTTTATGATCTGTGTTTGAAAATATTTAGACTTTATTATTACTACGTTATTTGTAGTTTATGTCTGTGTTTGAAATTATTTAGACTGTATTATTATTACTACGATATTTGTAGTTTAATGTATGTTTTTGAAATTATTTAGACTTTATTATTATTACTACGTTATTTATAGTTTAATGTATGTTTTTCAAATTATTTAGACTTTATTATTATTACTACGTTATTTGTAGTTTTATGCCTGTGTTTGAAATTATTTAGACTTTATTATTATTACTACGTTATTTGTAGTTTTATGCCTATGTTTGAAATTATTTAGACTTTATTATTATTACTACGTTATTTGTAGTTTAATGTATGTGTTTGAAATTATTTAGACTTCATTATTACTACGTTATTATTAATAAACTTGTCTAAGGTTGAATTTTTGGGTATTTCTGTCCATGAACATTACCATATATATTTTGATATTCTCAAAACATCACATATCCAGTTGTAAAATATTCAGAAATTAAAAGTTAATAAATGTAATAAATAAATTCCTACCTTTTTCACTATCATTTCGTAATTCACTATCATCTATAAACTGTTTCACGCATAAAAAGAGATATTCATAATTTCCGTTAGCCTTTCAATTAAGATATTTATATGCTTGACATAAGCTGCTTTAATTTAAACATCTATATGAATTTATTTGAAAAAGGAGGAAAATTAAATCATGATATTGCATTATCAAAGTAAAAGAACTATCATTAAAATTAATTTTAATATGTATGTTAAGCTATATCTTAATATTTGATTAGAAATCTTAATTGGTTGACTTAAAAAATCAATATTATATCCAACAATAGCATTTAGTTTTGATGGTCGTCTCCTTGCTCCTCATCCTCCCTTGCTAACACATGTCCGATGTTGATGAACCAAAAACATTGTTCAGGTAAACATTGTTAAACATGTAGATTTGTGATTTTAAACTATCATTAAATGTACAGGGTGGAAAAGAAATATGGAAACGCTTTCACAACTTTTCTATGACTTCACTGGTAAAAGTGAAATCTTGTACATCATTATGGTTACAATGAATACACTTTTTGACGCCATTAGCGACATTTCATCTTTTCAAGAGGACGGTTCACGTGAAGTTGAACGAAAATCTTTAGTGTAAGCCTAGGTCGAGTTTGGTATCAAATTAAAGGTCGATAGAAATTAGTTGCCCTAACCGGACTTCGAAAGGTCTATTCTTTCTAGAGTAGTAGTCATTAGAATTATTTCAAAGTAACTAATTTAAACAATGTTATTTCTCCGCTATTTTACGATTTTAAGTAAATTATTCTGATCAAATATTATACTTTATGGAACCCAATAACTAAAAAAAAAAAATATCTAATTATCTATGAAAAAAATAAACTTGTTTTGAAAGCGTTTCCATTTTTTTACCATCTTGTATATTAAAACCGTATAAATGTTTGTTTATGTTTTGACACTGTACATCATATTTAATATGACGCAAGTGCTATAAGATTTTTTGTCATCCTCCCATTATTCATACTCTGCAATAAAAACGTGTAAAAGTGATTTCAAAACATGCATAATTATTCATTATCAACGTTGTACCTTATACATTATAACTGCTGAACTTGTCTGGGATGGTGCAGTTCAACTTGCATATTTAACACACACTGTAACCTCATTATGCAAAGTGCTTCTCGCATACTGGTAAACCGTCAGATTAGAGTCGTCCTAGTACTTTACTGAGAGCTCGGCGCTGTTTAATATACAAGAGATTAGCCAGACGCTGTTGTGTAACATTAAATTTACGACTCTTATTAAGATATTTCATAAAACATAAAAATCAAAATTGTATATTTTATTAAATATTAACAAAGTAGAAATTGGGAGGGAAGGAAAGTAGTCTTAAACAATATATATATATATACTATACTGTTTTTTTCTTATTAAACAATTTTTAAGGCAAATATTTTACTTTCGAAACGATTATCATCATAATTAAGAAGTTACGGTAGGGAAAAAGTACATGATGAATATAATTGTTATATATATATATATATATATATATATATATATATATATATATATATAATATACATTACTATATATAATATTAATATTAAATATAATATATATATATATATTACTAGTTTGAAGACTTGCAATCAAAATATAAATAAAAATTCCAAACATAGAACATAACAAATTACTTGAAGTATAGTAATGTGTGTGTGTATGTGTGGCTAATATGTATATAAAGGCCATAGTGGTAAATGCTATATATATATGTGTAGTTGACTCTGAATCAGTAAAATATCTGGTTTCTCACCATATTTAGCTATGTCCTATAATCTGGCTATGCATGCTTTAAAAATAAATTGTTAATTTTCCGATTGAAAACAGTTTGTTCTCCTAGATAACAAAGTTTAATAATCTAGAAAATTCTGTAAGTCTACTTTTAGAGGGCGCAAAGTACGGTAATTGACTCTGAACCAGTGAAATATCGAGTTTCTAGCCATGTTTAGCCATGTCCTATGATCTGGCTATATATGTGTTCAGATTAAATTATATATTTTCCCATTGTATACAGTATGTCCTCCTAGATAACAAAGTTTCTCAGTCTAGAAAAATCTGCAAGTCTACTCTTAGAGGCCGTAAATTAATCAATTTGATTTACACGCACAAATTGAAAAACTAGCTCTACCTAAGGATGAAGGAGAGGAAATAGTCATAGGGCCAAAGTTGTAGAACGTCTCAAATCAGGCACATAAAATGGTGTTGGTTTTGCTGTATAACCGTTCATTTAACCGCTACAGTCCAATTAGAAAGACTCTGTTTTTTGCATTTAAAATTGTTGGCACTATAAAGGCTGTCATCTTCGATTTACTAAGAATTTTTCAAAATCCCTTCTTATTGCTCATCTACAACATAAGACTCTACGAAATTTCAGCCTCGTAGGCTTAGTAACTTTTTAAGTTACAGTGAGTGAGTCAGTGGTATTTGCCTTTTATAGGTATAGATATAAGAGATATAGATATACTTCGTGTCAACGTCAAAATCACACACAAATGGTTGATCACGTTTAATGAAACTGATATTTTCTTAGAACTAAGAAGGAAAATTCTACATTACACTTAAGTTTGAAAGTTGCTGCATTGCAGGGTATGTTGATCAATTAGTATGTATTCTTGTTGTCTTCATCTATTCTTAATATCATAAATATTAAACTTAAGCGTTGATAATTGAATTCGACTTTGATGTATTATTCGTATTAAATTAATGATTCATGTACTTTTCAAAGTTCTAGGGCTAACGAGTCTTATGACAGTCTTGTCTAAACATTGTGTTTTTTGATAGTTTCACACTGTTCTCCAGTCAAAATATCAACTCTATATTTAACTACTACAGAGCCTCTAAATAAACTCTAAGTGAACTGAATTTATTATTGCCTCAATAAGGGTACATGTGAGAGAGCCAGAAGTAATTTCATAGTCACCCGTAAACGACCGCCGTAAAACTGGAGAAAGCGTCAGTTGGCTGTTTACGACCAAGAGATTCTCGTTTATACCTCATATTATTGTGTAAAATCATGAAGATGTTAGGTGAAATGAACTCTCACTAAAATAATTAAACGAGTTAGTTTTTTATTTTATATTGCCAATTTAAATGTCACATTACAAAGTATTTGTTACTTCTATTCCGTGTCGAATTTTATACTGGAGATGACAAAAGATGTATGTAAGTAGATATATCCAGTTGAGTGGACAGATGAATTATTTTCGTCCCCGGTCATGGAGTCCGTAAAGCATGCCGAGCCGCTGGTCCTGAACTCCTCGTCCTTGCTTCACCTACTTAAAGAAATTCTTCACTTTAAATGTATGAATAGCAGCTAATTATATGTATTAATCGAGGATAGCAAATATGTATCTAGTTATCTAAACGTAACCCCTAAACATTAAACATTACAAAATTAAAATGATCTCTAAATATAAGATATGCTTAAATATATCAAATAAATTAAACTCAAAACAGTATAATCTATTTCATAATGAAACATAAAACGTTGCTTTCGTTGTCTGGTACCGATTGTATATAGAAACATAAAAATACTGTTTCTTTCACTTCCATTAAACTAATAATTACAATATTTTACTAATAATTACTGATTAATTATAGGTTACGTTATTTTGTAAAACGTTCAAGTATGTCCTCCAACGTCTATAAGTGTGCACTCATGTTTCTACCCACACTTATACCTCTACTATGTTTAATGATAGTTGGTAATTAACGCTATTAAATCTGTTTCATAACATTTTATGTAGGAAATAAAAAGAGAACATTAATATTATAGTTCAAACTATGTCTGTATTGATTAGAACAGTCTTGAATGATGGTCTTTGATTATATAAATAGAATCAACTTCACGGCAGTCCACGACCGTTAGTTGACGACGTATACAAGAAGACGTATACCCACCCCTCCCTCCCTACCCACCCTCAGGTGATTACAGACTCATACCTTAATTCACTTCACGTTCGTCTCAATCCAGTTTCCCCGAGTTCTGCTGATCCTAATTGAATCGTTCACACCCTATAGTGGCTCTTTTAAGAAAGCATTCTGAGTGAATAAAATTAATTTGTTATTCCTATAAACATTGTCAGTGATCAAAAGACTTTTTAACAATGGACAGTTTGCACGTATCCAGTTAACAATGGATACGTGCAAACATGCTGATGAATTTTTTTTTTATGATTCCAACATATAATTTATGCATAATATAGATCACAATTTATTCAGTGTCCTACACTTAGCAGGGTTTAGTAGAATCCTCATTAATTATATATTGTGTTGTAAGAAAAATAATAATATTTGGTAAATTTATACAAAAAAATAACAATTTAACGTGCTTTCATTTTTTTAGTTCAAGTTTATGTTATACAATTAATATACTATGTTTAAATACTGTAGTAATTTCTAAACCTAAATTACAACCATTCTTTTATCTTCAACGTTTAATGGATTTAATTAACGTCAATTCATACAGTACTAAATAATTAGCAATAAATTTATTCATGTAGAAATTTACACAAAGTAATTGCTTGAGAGTTGAAATTCATTAATAGTTATGAAAACTAGGATATTTTGGGGTTATTTAGTTGAATCAACACTATCCCTAGTGGTTCTGTTTTTGCCTAGGCTTTTACCAACAGTTTTTACGAAAAACTTACCCCTTACATCTGTATCTACTACGATTAATTATATTTATTTATTTATCATTTCCTTTTTATCAAAAGAAATATACAAACGTACATTAATATGTCACCAATAAGAGATGGTCAAGCCATCTGTGTGTGGGGGAGTCATTTGAATATTAAATTTAACACTAAGTAATGAGACATTATATAAAATATAGAATATGGATATTTATATTGGGAGTGTTTCAGTCAGAGGGTCCAATATTCGTAAATAATATCTAAGAGCATTTGTAATAATAATATTTCTCCCTGATAATGTTTTCAATGTGGTTAATAGAGAATTGTAAATTGTACAGGCATTATAGTGGCTACTTCTTGAGAGAGATTTTTTTACAGAAGGCACTTTAATAAACAATTATATAAAAATTTTAATATATATATAGTTAAATGTTATTAATTAATTTTTAGTTTAGTATAAAAATTAATCTAATAAAAAAATACATCGTAAAATACATTAGAATTTACGTTTGAATAATAAACAAAAAACTGATTCAATGTTACAAAAGTCTAGTCATTGACGCAGTTACTGCACTCCAGCCAACCACTCCGTCTGGCCTAGGGATCATCTGTGACGCAGTTACTGCACTCCAGCCAACCACTCCGTCTGGCCTAGGGATCATCTGTGACGTAGTTACTGCACTCCAGCCAACCACTCCGTCTGGCCTAGGGATCATCTGTGACGCAGTTACTGCACTCCAGCCAACCACTCCGTCTGGCCTAGGGATCATCTGTGACGCAGTTACTGCACTCCAGCCAACCACTCCGTCTGGCCTAGGGATCATCTGTGACGTAGTATGATTATGTGCATTGTATATAGTTAGCATATAATTCATTTATCTCAATACTTGAACACTAAATGTTTGGATTATGCATACTTGAACACGAATTTACTTTAACACTTATTCAAACTTATAGTAACGCATAACAGATATATTTTCAAACAAATAAGTTAAAATATAGGTATATATTCAAATACTTAAAGACAAGAGTTGAGAGTTGTTTCTGATCATGATGATTTGGCCACATGAAGAATTATTTTACCTAAATACCCGAAAACATATTCTTCCTGAAAAGATATTTGAGAAGCTGTAACTTATGCTCTGAGGCTTCAGAGTGTCTGAGGCATGGCCTGGCCTGCCTCTAAGGTTCATTAATAATCATTTGAACACTAATGACCAAATAATTAAAATGTTTCATCAGCACCAATTGTAAAATAAAATTATACGTTTACTTTTACGAACTGAATTATATTTGACATTAGTCAATATATGCTATATTTTATTTACTCTATATAAAGGTAAAAATAAAATGCAAATTAAATTAGTACATGAACACTGGTAACTCATTCCACTCACGTCCCTCTCCAATTGAGCCCCTCTCCCTTTTTACCTGATCCAAATGTAATCATAAAGGGTTGACTTTTTGTCGACGTTAGAGTCATCGTTCCGCTCTATTTCTGAATGTGTCCCGGACTTTTGTAGCTTAAACAAAAGTAATTCTACAAATAAATCATAAATCTTTTTGAAATGTTTTCTTGAACATGAAATTAAAATGGCAATAGTCAACTTACGTGTTTTAAATTATTTCAAGCAGATGTACTGTTTTTAGTTCTGCCTTCTAATTTGTTGACTAAAAAATGTAAACAAATAAAAACAGTAGTAACGTTTTTATGGCACTAATTTCATAATTAAACATTTTATCGTTTTTAAATTATCTTGTAGAAACCTTGGCTAAATACTATGGGGAGACAATATTTACTAAGTGCTAATTAATACCAGCAGCCGAAGTAATGAGCTCTATAGTCTCTTAATTGTACAAGTATAAGTAGATATAAAGTAGATATATTGTAGGAGATTAAAGTGTAGATATAAAGTAGGAGATTGAGTGTTGACTTGACAATTAACTATAATAATGACTTTGACTATGAAATAGGTTAACGAGAACATAAGATAATTTGACTGATAATACAGTCTAAGTCAAAATATGTTTATTTATTTGCATAGAATTGCTATTTTATGTCCGGCCATCTTTAATGGAATACGTTAGTTACAAGAAGTGTAAGGTTTAACATTTACTTTGGTTATAGTATAGTATTACTAAACATATGAGCAATTCTTCCTATAATTTAAGTACTTTAAAAGTGATAAATGTCGCAGCCTCAATCCCACTCTGAAGTAGACCGTTACTTCAGACCATCGATGTATAAACCATGTTTATATTTGTTTATAGATCTATGCTTCAGACTACGGCTAGAGGACCGCGCACTTCTTCTGCCAGAGTTTGAGGGTAGATTTATTGCCTTGTCAGTCAAAGACAAACTAATGTTTTCAGACCAGCATTGATTTAGCCCCGCACACCTCCGCCCCTCACTCACAGTGCAGGAGGCAGAGCGGGATTTAGGCTGCGGGGCCTATAATAGGATGATGATATTGGGCATTTGATATTGAGCTGACAACGTCGAACATTGTTGTCATTTTGCGTTCCAGAAACCCCCATACCTAAAATATAGGAAGTATAGGAATGAGGTACTTGAATAATTCAAAACCTATGTACATACATTTTATCAATTCATAAAACTATAATTAATTTAATTTATTAATACTATAAAGCACATTCAAAGGTTTAGGGTTTATTTATGATTTAAGCAGGTAACATTTTATTTTCTAATATTAATATTTAAGTTCTTTAAAGCCACATACTTGATTTAATCGTTAAACATAAATTAAATATACGTGTGAACTGAAAAAATGTTTCAATCAAATACATAACTGGAAACTACTGAGTTAGGGTTAAAAATACCTCGCCGAGGAGTTGAAAATAGATTTAGAGAGTTTAGGTTACATCTATGGCACCTAAGTTAATTGTCATGCCCAAATCATGTATATATTATCGTTTATTTACATTTATCTATTAAAATATTTTACTGCAGTAAATAATAAACTTTCCAACGATAACTGTACTACTAAATTTATTATAATAACACATTAAGTGATTTTGATTGTATCAGCTATAAGAATGTTTCGGGTTCTGATATTAAACTTATTTTGATTGTATCAGCTATAAGAATGTTTCGGGTTCTGATATTTTGATTGTATCAGCTATAAGAATGTTTGGGGTTCTGATATTTTGATTGTATCAGCTATAAGAATGTTTCGGTTTTTGATATTAAACTTATTTTGATTGTATCAGCTATAAGAATGTTTCGGGTTCTGATATTAAACTTATTTTGATTGTATCAGCCATAAGAATGTTTCGGCTTCTGATATTAAACTTATTTTAATTGTATCAGCTATAAGAATGTTTCGGGTTCTGATATTATGATTGTATCAGCTATAAGAATGTTTCGGGTTCTGATATTAAACTTATTTTGATTGTATCAGCTATAAGAATGTTTCGGGTTTTGATATTAAACTTATTTTGATTGTATCAGCTATAAGAATGTTTCGGGTTCTGATATTTTAATTGTATCAGCTATAAGAATGTTTCGGGTTCTGACATTAAACTTATTTTGATTGTATCAGCTATAAGAATGTTTCGGGTTCTGACATTAAACTTATTTTGATTGTATCAGCTATAAGAATGTTTCGGGTTCTGATATTAAACTTATTTTGATTGTATCAGCTATAAGAATGTTTCGGGTTCTGATATTAAACTTATTTTGATTGTATCAGCTATAAGAATGTTTGGGGTTCTGATATTTTGATTGTATCAGCTATAAGAATGTTTCGGTTTTTGATATTAAACTTATTTTGATTGTATCAGCTATAAGAATGTTTCGGGTTCTGATATTAAACTTATTTTGATTGTATCAGCCATAAGAATGTTTCGGCTTCTGATATTAAACTTATTTTAATTGTATCAGCTATAAGAATGTTTCGGGTTCTGATATTATGATTGTATCAGCTATAAGAATGTTTCGGGTTCTGATATTAAACTTATTTTGATTGTATCAGCTATAAGAATGTTTCGGGTTCTGATATTTTAATTGTATCAGCTATAAGAATGTTTCGGGTTCTGACATTAAACTTATTTTGATTGTATCAGCTATAAGAATGTTTCGGGTTCTGACATTAAACTTATTTTGATTGTATCAGCTATAAGAATGTTTCGGGTTCTGATATTAAACTTATTTTGATTGTATCAGCTATAAGAATGTTTCGGGTTCTGACATTAAACTTATTTTGATTGTATCAGCTATAAGAATGTTTCGGGTTCTGATATTTTGATTGTATCAGCTATAAGAATTTTTCGGGTTCTGATATAACACATTAAGTGATTTTGATTGTATCAGCTATAAGAATGTTTTGGGTTCTGATATTAAACTTATTTTGATTGTATCAGCTATAAGAATGTTTCGGGTTCTGACATTAAACTTATTTTGATTGTATCAGCTATAAGAATGTTTCGGGTTCTGATATTAAACTTATTTTACACTACCCAAATTCATTTCACTTAGAATTCTTCTCTTACATAGTACTATTATGTAATAGTTTTAATATTTATGTTTACCATCACTAAAAAAATATGTTTGTTCAAAACGTTCATCTTACAATTTGGTTTTAATTATTCTATATAAAGCCATCAAATAATCAAAGTTTTAGCTATTTAGGAAACTAGCCTATTAGGAAAGTAGAACTGGAACCAACAAGTTGTTTTTTTTTTTTTTTTCATCCAGCACAATTCCAGGGTTCTAATAACCCAAACGCTAATTCAATTGTTTTATAATTGTAAGATCCAGTTTTATGGAACAATTTAAGTACATAAATGTTAACATCTGGATGTTATATCTTACATTTTTTATGAATTTATATATATTCTAAAATGTTTTTATACAACTTTTTAATAGTATTTTTCAAGCAAAGTGGTGGGCCTCTCTTTTGAAAATAAAAATCATAATATTTACTTGTAGCTGCGGCTGGTGGAACCTGACTAAATCACTGAGATATTTCATATTTAACTAAGTTTATAACAAATTAATAGTTGCATATTTTCAAGGGGAACATTATGTGCCGTCAAAATTTTTATTTAAGTTACATCAAATTCATGCTCTAAATTGCAAAATTTGGTAACTAATTTAAAATAAATTTTAGTCCATACTCTTTTATTTTAATAACATATATATTCGTATATTATTATAATAATATATACTCCTCTCCTTGACATGTGACTTAGACATTTGACAAGACTGATGTACATACTGGAAGAGGTTTCAGACACAGTGAATGTACGTACCAGCGGCGTGATCTACAGAGAGTATTGAGCAGTGGCACTAAGCCAAAGAGGCTCAAAAGGGGAAAACTTTCCATTGTCACCCTCTAAGATTTGTAGGAACGATTTGCTTTTTTCAGACTTTCCTTTTACAGACTTAGAAATCGAGAAATACTGGACTGTAAAACAATATATATTTCTTAGTCTTTCTTATAAATAATATTCGTTAATTAAAATATGGCCAGAATAAAGCTAATAAAATATTGATAACCAATCTTCAAAAAACGAACCAATCACAAATTACAAGTCAACATATAAATTTCAAACCACAGGAAGAATAAAATGCTTAGATATTAAAATTCTTTGTATTTTATGACATATATTATTTATTAATTTAAAAAAGAAGCAGTAATTACTTTTAGAATATTTATTTACTTAAGTAATATTTATTTACTAAAGTAATATTCAGCATATTATTGAGTATAAATTGAATAATGAATGTGAAAGTCAAACTATATCAATCATACGGCTTTCAAAGCCAGCTGCCAAACTAGTGAAATTTTAAGAAAACAAACCAATAAACAATATTTTAATAAAATACAATCTATAGTACAAAGTAGTTGCATACTGGTGATTAAATATTCATCTCCCGTCACAGAGATACATCAAATACTAAATATTTAATTTAGTAAATACATTTAGAACAAGATCTAAAAGTCATGTAACTAGTCAATAGAAATTAAAGTGATCTCCTATCGCAAAGGTAAATCAAATCCTTCAAGCCATTTAAGACCTGCCACACTGGTTCTATTTATGCAAGCTAATCCCTCCGTAAAAGAGGGCAAGTGATCCATGTTTAGATAGACCCTCCAATAACATGATTGAACTAGTGTCAATCCCCAATTATATTTACAGTAGTTACATCTGTCCACACCAGTTCGGCAGTGCTTTAAGTGTCCATTCACTACGAGGGAGGATCATCCCACCTATAGGTATTGACGGACTGATAAAAAGGAACTTATTTCGTTCATCAAAACTGTTCCACACTATGTCCCAGCTAGTGTTGGGCGAGAAATTTGATCTGGTCGACTGAAAATGAGGTAGAGGTGGGTTTCGAAATTTTTTTACCGTTCTGATCCATTTAAAGTACTCTTCGAGGTTTGCAAGGTCACTTGTGAGTTCATTAGCTCTGAAGCCCTTGATAAGCTTGAATAAAGGATGATAAGCTAAAGAAAATCTGCATATGTAGATTTTCTATACTTTGTGATTGGGATGTCAGTGATCTTATACTATGATTGTTACACCACTCTAAATTTTAAATGTAAAAAAAGATAATGCAGGTCGTTTATAGTGCTATAGTATTTTATTTTGCGAACTATAATCTAATTTGCATAAATGGCAGGGAACATGTTTAAACCCCCTCTGCAAATACAGTCAATTTCAATCATTATAATCAATAGTAATATCTCATTTCAATAATCAAGCATTATCGACATCTTAATTAATTATTTCAAACAATTATTTAGTAGAGATGCTGTGAATATTATTTATATATTCACTGTTACGATAGTGGACTTGTGTAAGTATAATGCCCACAGAGGCAGTCTGCTCACAGAATATAGTCTTCAGTAAATAATGTGAAATGGATTTGATATATGACACCCTATACTGTCTTATGATAATATGAAATATTCTAATAAATTAATTTAAATCAGGATAGTTTAATTGTGTTCTTTTAAATTAATGCCTGTGTGTCTAGAGCATGATAAGCAGTAGCTTATCATGCTCTAGGTTTCAGACACAGTGCCAATAAGAAAACAGACCAATAAGCAATATTTTAGTAAAATACAATCTATAGTACAAAGAAGTTGCATATTGGTGTTTGAATATTCATTTCCCGTCACAGAGCTAAATCCAGGTCTCGCAACCATTCAACACATTCTAGTATAGTGTTGATAATTACAATTAAAATAAAAGTTAATGGCTTAAAGTACTTTTGAGTGGAGTGTTATCGCGTTACGGAATGGCTGTACGCCAATATGCGGCTAAGGCAATATTCCCCGCATATTGCGGCTGGCCCGCCCGCATCTAGCCGTCGGACCCAACCACACTGGCCTTTGAACTCCCAACCTCACATGGGTGTACTGATTCATAAAGTGGCTCTGTAATATTGGCCATGAGAATAAATATCAACTCGTTACGCTTTTATAAAAATCACTTAATTCAGAAGTATATTCTAAAAAAATCATGTATAACTGGATTTAGTTATTTGTTCTACAATAAATATACATATATAATGAATTCTTATTATACAGTAAGATAAATTAATATGGATTAGTACATGAGGGACAGTGTTATTTGTTTGGGGAGTGGCCCCCCCATGTACTACCCCCCACCCCGGTAGTACTCATTGGCACTTGTTCATTCGCTGTTTAATAATAATTTTATAAGTTCATAAAGCTACATTACTGTTGAGTATAACAAGCAAAGAACTGATGATAAATTGAATTATGAATGTGAAAGTCAAAGTATATCAATCATACGTCTTTCCAAGCCAGCTGCCAAACTAATACAATTTTAAGAAAACAGACCAATAAGCAATATTTTAGTAAAATACAATCTATAGTACAAAGAAGTTGCATATTGGTGTTTGAATATTCATTTCCCGTCACAGAGCTAAATCCAGGTCTCGCAACCATTCAACACATTCTTCACTGATTGAATTAAAACCAGCTACCCCCCTCCCCTATAAAGAACGTTATAAGCCATCTATTACTATGTGACCCATAGTTTGAACTTCGACTTCGCAATCACATGACTGATCATTTACCAATCTCCACTTATATTTCCAGTAGTTGGTTCATCCTAGACCCGTGTGAAAGTGATTCAACATAGTCCAATCCTTACAAGGAAGGTTCCATCCACCGATACGGTAATAGGGTCTGATACCAGAAACTAACTTTTAGCGTTTAACATATTCCAAGTTAAATCTCAATTGGTTTTGGTGAACATTCGTTTGCGATTAAGTGGGAAGCTACAAGAGGACGTTTTATAGATATAATTCTTGCAAAATAAGGAGATTCGAAGTAGATAGTACCTTTTTAAACTATCTGAGAAGTGCCTCTTTGCATTTCACAGGACTAGAGGCTATTGTAGAGAGTTTGCAATGATGAAAAACCCAGGGGACGATGTACGTGTCTCCTGGGTGGTGCTAAACGAACAACCATTTTGGTAGCTTAATTATCACTTAAGTGATCTCCCAGCTTTCCAAGCTGCCAGCATCAAACTGATAACTACATTAGGATGTACGTTTTCCCTCGATACCTACGTCAATGTGCTATCTACACTTTTTACAAGATAACTAGACGTTTCACCTTGCTGTGATGTGGCATCCTCTGTGGTATCGCTGAGCACTGATAACCACATCAATGTGCTATCTACACTACTTACAAGATAACTAGACGTTTCACCTTGCTGTGATGTGGCATCCTCTGTGGTATCGCTGAGCACTGATAACCACGTCAATGTGCTATCTACACTACTTACAAGATAACTTGACGTTTCACCTTGCTGTGATGCGGCATCCTATGCGGTATCGCTGAGCACTGATAACCACATCAATGTGCTATCTACACTACTTACAAGATAACTTGACGTTTCACCTTGCTGTGATGTGGCATCCTCTGTGGTATCGCTGAGCACTGATAACCACATCAATGTGCTATCTACACTACTTACAAGATAACTTGACGTTTCACCTTGCTGTGATGTGGCATCCTCTGTGGTATCGCTGAGCACTGATAACCACATCAATGTGCTATCTACACTACTTACAAGATAACTAGACGTTTCACCTTGCTGTGATGTGGCATCCTCTGTGGTATCGCTAAGCACTGATAACCACGTCAATGTGCTATCTACACTTTTTACAAGATAACCAGATGTTTCACCCTAGCTGTGATGTGGTATTATCTGTGGTATCGCTGAGCTCTGATAACCACATCAATGTGCTATCTACACTACTTACAAGATAACTAGACGTTTCACCTTGCTGTGATGTGGCATCCTCTGTGGTATCGCTAAGCACTGATAACCACGTCAATGTGCTATCTACACTTTTTACAAGATAACCAGATGTTTCACCCTAGCTGTGATGTGGTATTATCTGTGGTATCGCTGAGCACTGATAACCACGTCAATGTGCTATTTACACTATTTACAAGATAACCAGACATTTCACCCATGCTGTGATGTGGCATCCTATGTGGTATCGCTGAGCACTGATAACCACGTCAATATGCTATCTACACTAGTTACAAGATAACTTGACGTTTCACCCATGCTGTGATGTGGCATCCTCTGTTGTTTTGCTGAGACTGATAAGCACATATCAGTCCGACAGTCGAGTACATTTTGCTTCACTGAGGTGTCTCCTAAATAGAGAAATGAGACGAAGTGAATCTCTAGGCAGATATTTGAGTGAAAGTGAAGCAAGATTAGGTTTAGTGAATAATCACATGAATGTATGCATTAGTCCTGTTGCAGATTGTGATTAGTTCTCTGGTTAGTCGTGTAAATACGAGCAGAGATAAGGCTCGTAAGTAATGGGGGCTGTTATTCAACAAACTTGTTAGATGAACGTGGTTGATAAATAGGAAGGTTTACCAGACCCAGACATCGGCCTGAGTGTCGATTATCATTTGTTTCCTTGGTTAAAACTGTGAGTAAGGGGGGTTGGGGGTCTGATAAATTAAGGAGAATTGTTGATATTGAAATGTTTCTTTAGCATAAATAGTGACTGGCGTGTAAATAAGTGTTAGGTTAAGCAATTTAAATAGGAATTAAAATTGCAAATGTTAAATTCAGAATGGCATAGTTAAACTAATTTATAATTTTTTCTAAATCAGATTAAACTTTATTGAAAATGATTGATCCTTGTACTAATTGAAGATTAACCATGCCCTATGTGATATTTTACTTGATTCTTATTTTCACTGCAACACAATAAATATTTATCTTATTTAAAAGTATAAATTTTTTAAATGTATTTATATTTTAACTATAAAAATTAAACAATTTAATGTTTAATCTCTTTTCACTTATATAAAAACAAATAATCAAGAAGCCAATGTTAAAAGTTTTCTTGTACAAAATATTTTTACTCTTCAGTGCCTACGTATGAAGGTGTTCAGGGGGGATATTTCGCTTTATGAATAAATTGTAAAAGAATAAAAGCTGTACATATAAAATATGATTGTTAATATGTAATATAAATCGAAAATGTACAATGGATTTACCTTTTATCTTCACAAGTGTTGTATAATACAATTACGTTCTCAATCTCATCTTGAAAACTAAGAGATGCGCGATTCACGATCCTAAGTAAAATATAACCACCCTTTCAGTTTAATTTACTTTAAACTAGTAATAAATAGTAAAAACATTACATAGTTGTTATGAAATTAATCAGCGTAGCGCTATTACTTTAAACTGCTGTCTCAAGTTTAAGTTATCTGATGTCTCAAGTTTAATTTGTCTTATGTCTCAAGTTGTTGTTCTCTGCTGTCTCAAGTTTTTGTTGTTTGATGCCTCAAGTTGTTTATTGTTTCAAGTTGTCTGTTGTTTCAAGTTGTTGTTCTCTGCTGTCTCAAGTTTTTGTTGTTTGATGCCTCAAGTTGTTTATTGTTTCAAGTTGTTGTCTGTTGTCTCAAGTTGTTATTGTCTTCTGTCTTAAGTTGCTGTTGTATGTTAGTTTAAGTTGTAGCTGTCTGTTGTCTAAATTCCATTTTTATCCTCAAAAATACAAAAATTTGCCGAGTGTTTTATAATTTTTAACCATACCAAAGACCTCAAAATAACTGGTGAGTAAATTTTGTATTTGCCTTAAATCAACTTTTAATTGTAATATCCTTGCACATTATTAACTATTTAACAAATGTAAACTTATTTCCAATATTAACTGATCACAAATTTAATTTAAAGTAAACCTTCTATGGTTAGAAAAATGTTTCCGTAAATTAATGGACCATCCTAAATCCAATATGAACCATTAACTATTCCCCTCTCGCTGTCCGCTGTAAGATTCCTTACAATATTTAATTAAACTGATATAGATTTGGCTTTTACTAAGGGATGATGGCAGCCCTGCTTGCTATTAATTCCACACATAGAGGGCCAAATCAAGCCTACACTATGTAAGTTACAACAAATAAATTTCTTAATACTTCTAAAATCAGATATATCGAAAACAGCCCTTCACAAAATATGTTGTGTATTTAAGGAAGGGGAATAACCAATCACAAACCCTCCCTCTGGTCCGTATTATATTCTCCTTGTTGTATATTAGGTCCTGGCTTTGCAGAACACATGATCACTTAAGGCAAAAAGAAAAACATTTTAGCCAGAAAACCCTCAAAATATATAACAACATTTTGAAAATAAAATGGTTACAAATATATTTTTGTTATTATTTTTCACTCATAAATAAACCAATATTATTTTTAAATAACTTTTAAGTCTGACATTGGTCCACTTTATATTTAAAAATATGTATGTTTATAAAACTAAATAGGAGTCTATGTTAAAAAGATATTTTAGAGAACAGCTAAATAAATTTAGTTTTATTCTCAGTATGATTATTTTTTAAAGATATATACTTTTTTACAAACGATGTAAAGTTGACTGACTACCAATACAGATAACAAAGTTGGTATTTGAATTATCTCTCAAAGCTAAAGGCAAACCTTCCCTCTTTTAGCTGGAATAAACATTTTTCATGCCTCTGTATATTGTCTAATTGCGTAATTGACTTATACTACTAATATAAAGTATAACATTTTTACATCTCAGCACTCTTCTTCAAAATTAAATTATTAAAACGTAGAAATATTTTTCAACTCTTTTTACATTCGTAAATATGAACAATTAAAACGAATAAGCAACCTGCAATCATTTACTTCCACAAAAAGTCTACCGATGAATTCCAGAAAGTTATTTAAAATTAATTATTTTTGTTCATCTAGACGAATCTTGCATGAAATATACTTTGTACTAAAACCAGCTAGGAATGGTTCAATTGTCTTGATGATAAAGAGTTTACATCAGAGTGCAACATTTTCATAATAGTAATTTTCGACCAATATCTGCGAGAGTGCAGTCTGTATTATCAAGATACCCCTAGAGTGTTTAAAATAATACGATGCCTGAATCCATTATCCACCATGTAAACATAGAAAAATGAATTAATAAAAGTGGGTTGTAACGGTAAAAGGTTATGGATGTCAACAGCTAGGTCTTTCACAGATTCGGTACTTTATCTCACACCTATATGTGAGCTACTAAATCCGACTTAAATTGAAAATAATGAATAAACTATCATTGAACGGATGCTTCATTTGTAGGATTCGCTAAACATCATGCTAAAGATAAGGAGTTTTCATTTCATGAAAGTTCCACTAAACCCCTTTCTACATATAATTGAATTGTTTTCTAAAGCATATACTCGTCTCACTTATAAGTCAGAGCTACTAATTTTAAATTTAAATAAATTAAAAGCCCAAAATATATTGTAAGAAGTTAAAACTTTACCACGTATAAATGCAACAATGGTAGGGCACACAATAGAAGTGCTGGGTTTCACAAAGCCCCCCCCCTTCCTCTGATACTTGACACCACTGTTGTACTGACTGAGAAATGTTCTACTTCATATCTGTCATTTGACACACAAGATGACATTAACTCATATCATATTATCTCAGGGTGATATTCTGTGATACGAATAAAATGTATATATTGAATGAAAAGCTCGGATGACACATTGACTCACTATTGATAAGGGAATGGATATGAAATTTATTTCATCCAATACGTAAAATGTTGATATTGCTGAGGTGAACAACTTTATTTTTATTACTATTTAAATGTCACGTTCAAACAAATGTAATAGCCATACACCATTGTTCAACAACTAAAGTATGTAAGTATGAGAAAGGATTTTGAAATAAATAAAGAAATATGCTTTATTACCTGAAAATGATATACGTATTATAAAGCATATTATCTTTATATACATGTATTTATAAATATATTAAAGTTTATCACGGTTGTGAAGAAAACTCTTATAGACAGCGCTAGGATGTCAGTCGGCACTGGTGGCGTAGTGCTGTAACCCAGCTACTTGGGGACAAAGTGTTTGGGGAATTGTAAGCGAGAGGTTCCATGCTCGGTCCTCTTAATACCAACACGGCGTCCGGTAAATGGTTTCCATCGATGTGGGTACTACTAGAAAAGTTTAGGGTGCCCATGTTGGATGGTAGTTATGGTTCGGATGTTGTGTAGGGAAGAGAACTCAGTATCAGCCTTGTCAGTTAGCTGAAAATCAGACCACGTGGTTACGTGGTTCGGACTCCACGTAAAGCTGTAGGTCCCATAGTTGCCCTGGCTATTGGGCTATTAATAAATATTCCTTTTTGAGCTAAGTCGAACTCAGATAGTAACAACGACTACATTCATTCATCTACACTCATCACACTCATTCGCCCCTCATATTCGCCCATATCTATACGTTCGGTGTCTTATAAATGAATAATGAATAACAGAGAACATAGCCTAGTAACTGATAACATGTTTGCCTTACATTGTCTTCAGTTTCCTACAAATTTTATTTATTCATAAGACGCCGATCGTCAAGATATGGGCGAATATCGATTTCGAATGAGTGTGATGAGTGTAGATGAGCGAATGTAGTCATTGTTACAAACTGAGGCCGACTATTCCTTAGAAAGTGTCATTAATTAATAGCCCAATGACAAATGAACAGCCGGTGATTATCAGCTGATCCTTCTCAAAATGCATCGTCTTTGATTGGGATCGAACTGAGAACCTTTAGCACATTAAGCTGGTATTGAACCAACTACGCTACCGACCAATTGTAATAACAAATACGAAGTCCTACTGAAAATACAAATAGTTTGAATACAAGGTACGAATTACAGAGGTACGTTTGTTGGAAGGGGAGGGGGGATACTAGTTGCATGCAGGAGACACATGTGATGCAATTGTCTAACAGTCTAAACAATGTTTAAACTGTCTCGCTATTCAACTATTTATTTCTCCATAATTTATGATATTTCCAAATTATATTCTCAAAACACTTACTAACATAAATCATTATTTGTTTAGAAAACACAAATGACTGTAACCAGCACGCCCCGTCTGAAGACTCCCACCCCAAGGTGCCTTCTGGCGCCACCAAACAGTACATCACTCTCTACTTCCTCCCCTTAATATCTTTATCTCTCTCATGGATGAAACTCCTTTTAAAAATGATCTTTCTCGTGTTGTTTTTCTTTTTGTATTAGAAACTTAACTGTAAACTGAGTAATATTTAATTAAGCATTCTGTTTAAAAATGGTGAGCACTGTACTATTACCATGGATATTACTATCGACGTCATTACGCACTTTAAGTAATACTAAGTGGTCTACTGTATATTACATATAACTCCCACATGCCACGTGTACACTTATTTAACACTCTAACTCCGTATTCCAAAAAATATCTGATGAATGCGGGAGTGTGATTTAAAATGTAAAAATCGGAATTTTGCCTATTTAATTCGTTTGGGTTATATATAAAACACCAATGATTGTGGAGAGGAATGAATTACTGGGAGTTTAACTACTATGAGGTGGGAGGTAACATACTATTAAATATTTTTATGTCAATACTTTTGTACATGTATTGGTGGGTGGGTGGGTCTATACCCCTCTACATGTATTGGTGGGTGGGTGGGTCTATACCCCTCTACGTTTATTGGTGGGTGGGTGGGTCTATACCCCTCTACGTGTATGGGTGGGTGGGTTCGTCAATACCACCGATACGTGTAACTTAACTTGATAAAATCATATCTCAGCAATAGAACTCAATATGTTGCACTCAACAGCAGGAATTCTGCGGTTGCAAGTGTCTCAACTGGGGTGCCCCAGGGCTCTGTCCTAGGGCCTTTTCTGTTCATAGTAGCCATAAATGATTTGCCATATAGCAATACTAGTGTAAATACAATAGTATATGCGGACGACATCACCATTGTGAAAAGACATAAAGACCTAAATTATTTAAATGATGTAATTGAGGGCTCAACAAGGGATGTACTGAATTGGTTTCAAAGTAATAAACTACATTGTAATAAAGATAAAACTCAGAATTAGATACTTAGTCTCAAAAATGAAATTCCATACAATTCAGTAAAACTGTTGGGCATAAACATTGATAGTAAATTGTGTTGGAAAGACCAAATCAACAATATCTGTAAAAAAATATCCAGAACAGTATTTTTATTTTGGAAGCTAAAGCCACTTGTAAATTTAGAATACTTAAGAATTGCATACTTTGGCTTGTTTCAATCGCATATCACCTATGGGTTGATACTGTGGGGACATTCTCATTGTGTGCATGAGATATTACTAATACAAAAGAAAATTGTTCGCAATATGGCAGGGGCCCTGGAGCACTGCAAACCGCTTTTTGTTTACCTTAAAATCTGCACAATTATTAACCTATATATTTTTCAAGTCTTAATGTATGCCAAAGATAATTTAAATTTATTTCAAAAAAGGCAAAACATACACAATCATAAGACTAGAAATAGAATCAATCTGGATATTCCTCATCATAGGCTTACCCTTACAGGCAAGTCCTATAAAATTAATTGTGTTACATTTTTTAATAAGCTCCCCGAGATTGCTTGGACAATACCACGTAATAAATTTAAAACTGTCATTTATAACTGGCTTCTCAATAATCCATTCTATTATATTTCCGAGTTTCTAGAGTCTGACTTGAACATAACTTTTTGCAATATGTAAATGTAATAGTCTTTTCTGTTTTCTGTTTTAAGTATAGATTAATTTAAATATGTGTATGTTGAAGAGTAATTTATTGTACAATTTTAATATATAGTAATTTATTGTTGAATCTTAATATATGGTAATTTTATTGTTGAATTTTATTATGTAATTATTTATTGTTAAATTTTAATATAATATAGTGATTTATTGTAGTTTTAATATGTAATGATGATTGATAAGCAAATTTTGACAGAGTGCAACTGCCTTGTTTTAGATTAGATTTGTAATTGTAGATTTGACATGTCCTATTCGAACTTATGTTTGTCAATGGAATAAATAATTCTTGATTCTTGATTAAACTTAATAGGCAATTAAATATCTTTTTGAGTAACTTGCCACATTTCACATCATTAGTATTATAATGAGTTAACCATGTTTATAGTGTATCGGGATAAGAAGAGAACAACATACAATATATATACAATACAGGGTGGTTTTTTTAAGTGCGCCAACAGTGTGAACTTTGAATGGGGAACTTACTTTTTCCGCGTTGTTAAAATCATAAATTTAGTGATTTTCAAAATGGCAGAAAAAGTTTTATTTTTTTTATTTTTTTCATATTGATAACTACTTATTTAACAATCTTTTCTGATAGCAAATGTTATTTTATGACATTTTATTATTTGTAATTCGTGATATTAGCTGTTACTGATTTACGAAGATTTAAATGGAGTAATTTTGTTTATCTAAACTTAATTAGAAACAAATAATTGTTAGTATTTAATAATTAATCATCTCTAATGTTTAAAATAGAACTAAAATGGGTTTCAATAGTGTTATGATTTTAATGTAAAATTTACACACTTTTTGTTGAAAAGGAGAGAAAATAACATTGAAGATCGAAAATACAGTAAATGGGCTTCCTAATACATTCATTATGTGGATTCACAAATGAGTCAAATTTCATTTAATTTTTTAATTTTATACTGTACGATTTCTTATTAATATGAATATGAACTAATTATTTATTACAGTATCGTGGAAGAGTTGTGTACATAAATGCATTAAGCTATGTAGCAACTGGTACAAATGTTCCACTCTGTACCGAAACCTTTTTGACAATTTGTTCATTTTTCCAGTAATGAGAAAATGAGAGGAATATTAACAGTCTAGAGTTAGAAGCCATCGCAAATACAGATTTATTGACGCAGTTTTATTCTGTAATAATATTATTAGTGATGTGAAAACGATATAAATCTCTCCAGCAGTCTATCTATCTTCTAGATATTTCTTATTTATATCCAAAAAGGCATTTTAATACACCAGAATACAAATACGTACGTTAGTATTTTACATAGAAACTAAATTGTTGAATTCGCTATAGGTTAAACAGATTATAATACTGTAGTCTAAAATACTTTAGGAAAAGGATAGCAAGTTTTATTTTTAAGAGCTGGAATAAGATTGGATGGTAAAACATTCCTATGTCAGTAGAATCAATATCACAGCCAACGAGCTGTCTTGGTTCCATCGAGTCCAGTTTAATTAAGGGTTGGTCGGAATCTTACAACGGACAGCTGGGGAGTCGTTAGTGTTCTGTTATTGGTTGATCCCGTTCTCCACGTTTAAGTGATTTAAGTACTTTAAATTTTATTTGTCTGTTAAAGTTAAAAAAAACCGAATGTATAATTTCAAATGATGGTAATTATACTGTATAAAACAGGGGCTTTGTCGATATTTTGGCTGATAGTTTTTTTTCATAGTAGATATGAAACAAGAATGGGATAGTTTTTTTTCAGCGGAAAAGCCGGAAACTTTTAGAATTATTTACTATTAATTGGTTTGTAGCATAGTTGGTTAAAACCCTTCAAAGTTCATAGGTTTACCTAACATAACCAAACCAAACATAATCTAAACAAACCTAACAACATAAACAAACCTAACAACCTGATCAAACCAAACTTAACCTAACCAAACCTAACATAACAGAACCTAACCAAACCTAGCATAACCTAATCAAATCTAACATGACCACCTAACATAACCTAACCTAACAATACCCATTCTAGCCCTATCCTAACAGAACGTAACCTCCTGTTCTGAACAGATAGAAATCGGCATGTTTCCGGCGCTATCGTCCTTACTGTAATAATAGTTAAATTGTAAAACCCTTGTGATAATTATAATTATGGGAAAATATCGCATATTCTGAGTACCAACATCGCTATATTTATTTTTTTATAATTTTTCCGTTTTTCCTCATTTTCGTAATTTTCCGGCTTTTCCGCTCAACAAAAATATCATATTCTTGTTTTTTAGCTATGTATCTACTGTGAAAAAAGTTGTCGGCCGAAAAATTGACAAGGCTCTTGTTCTGTATAATTACCATAAACAATCAGAACAAAATATTAATATTGTTTGGAAAATTACTTTAGTTATACCCAAAGGAGGATAGTTATTAAATTTAATAGTTTAGTAGTAATTGAAGGAAGGAGAGTTAAAATCATTGAATGAGACATCATTAGTAAATAAGAACTGAAATGAAATGATGTACAGATTCAAAAGCTAATATCAATTTTCATCTCCCATTATTGTATTGCTTTAACTTACTCATTATTTCATTAGTGTACTGTTAAACAACAGCCCAGCTGGTTCTTAAGTAGAACTTAAATTTCTACTGAAACGTCTTCTGTTTGGGTTCTCACTATATATTGCGTCTTGTTTTACTTGTGAATTGTCTTTTGTTTTAATTTAATTGTTATAAATCATGAAGATTGGCCCCCGACTATGAACTATATTCAAGTACAGTTTTCTAAAAAGTTATTTGTTTAAGTTCCTCCCTTAGGGTGGGTTAAGTATATTATAATTTTACGAAGCAATAATTGTAATTAACGTCCAACTTTTAGTAAAGTTTCTGATACTAAGCGATTTGAAATTGGCGTTTCTAATGTAAAACAAAAGGCCGCCCTCACCCCAAAGTGTTGTGCACCCTCCAACCCACCTCCTGTTGCAACAGACCCAAAACCCATGTTGATGATCTCAGTCTCTGTACAAACCAAAGGCCTCCCTCTCTCCAAAATGATGTGCAACATCTGCCCTCCTTTTGTCGCAACAGACCCAAACCCCATTTTGGTGATCCTAGTCTCTGTACAAACAAAAGGCATCCCTGTCTCTAAAGTGCTATGCAACCTCCAGCCCTCCTCCTGTCACAACAGACCCAAACCCCATGTTGGTGATCCTAGTCTCTGTACAAACAAAAGGCCTCCTTCTCTCCAAAATGATGTGCAACATCCGCCCTCCTCTTGTCACAACAAGCCCAAACCCCATATTGGTGATCCTAGTCTCTGTACAAACAAAAGGCCTCCTTCTCTCCAAAATGATGTGCAACCTCCAACCCTCCTCCTGTCACAACAGACCCAAACCCCATGTTGGTGATCCTAGTCTCTGTACAAACAAAAGGCCTCCTTCTCTCCAAAATGATGTGCAACCTCCAACCCTCCTCCTATTACAACAGATCCAAAGCTCATGTCGGTGATTGGCCTCTATACGAATAAAGACCATCCCAATATCTAAATCTTTGTAGTTACTCCAATTACCTCCAACAAACAAAACTTTTAGCCAACCGCTATGACCTCCCTACATAAAACACTTGTATGTATACAAACACATATTTGATGCCTTAATTCCCTCTAAAAACAAAAACATACAACAAACCCTTCTCGGCATACCTGGTAATAATTTTATTTCTATTTTTATATTAACAAACACCAACGTCATCCACACTCCACAGTCCCTCATTGGTTCCACAACGACGCCCATTTCATAATGACAAATTAAATTCGGATATACCATGTGATTAAAATAAACTAGGTAATTGGAATGTACCATAGTTTTTTTTAAATTAATGTAGATCAACTATAATTTCTGATATTTTAAATTTAAAATCTTAGAAGCGTTATGTTCCTCTATGGAGGGATTGTTTGAATACTAAAAATAGTGTTTATTGTATTGCTCATTCAGATGTAGGGCAAAAAATAATAAGGATGAAAGGTATGGAAGTGTTTGGTTCACTAGATCAATGAATGCCGTTGAGTTCTGACATAGTATGAAGATGAGTTATAAACATTGTCCATGTCATTTATGGTTATAAAAGTACGATATTGTTATGTGATAAGTTTATTGTTCCTTTGGAAGGCGTATAATGTTCATCAAAATATTTCACTCTCAATCCATTTGACACCACTTAACATTGTGCGTTTTTTGTATGGATTATAAAAATTTCCATTTGGATTACCAATGAATATATTCGATAGAAGCAATATCAATAGATTGAACCGAGCATTGTAAATAATGGATTGTAAAGAGTCAAGAAGTTTGCACAAAGGAGTTCCGTATTTCAATCGCTTTCATTCCATTAACGCAGTTTGCTTTACATTCAATCCTCTTTGAAAACTTTGACAAACGGAGTGTTACATTTCGAAGAACTTACGACTGTGTCTGAAAAATGTGGATCTTATAAAATAGCTTTAAAGCTACTTAAGGGATCATCCAATGATGTATAAAATCAGGGAAAAGGCAATTAGTTGACAGTATTTGTTAACAGTAAAAATCATCTTCAACAAATTGACGCAAACAATGGTCCCAATCATATTAAAAAAAGTTCCCTCATTTAATGAAGAACATTCAGTAATCAATATCAGTATTGTTCACCTTCTACTGAACTGGTTCGCCCCTTACTGTGTCTGAGTAAGTTCTCCACACAGATAAAATCTTAAATCTGCTGACTAGTACAACAATAAAGATTACTTAAACATCTGATTTAATTCTATCACAAATTACTTTATTATTACCAGCTGTTATATGTACTGGCATATTGCATTGTACATACTGTCACATAAATTATCTTGTCTTTGTTATTTTTCATGAGATATTTAAAGACTTTATTTTATTGTATGTTTAAAATTAAATTTCCTAAAAAAGGTACTCACTGAAACTTTTAATATTATTGGTTTATGAGTTATTTAAGATTTAAATTTTTAAATGCTCACCATTTTTAAAATTTGGATACAGAAAAACCAATAATTCTTCTGAAAATGGATATTTATCTTATAAAGGACCACATAAAGTTCCAGATTAATACACTTTTTTCTATATATAGATTTAAAATTAAAAAATAAAATAAAAAATGGTGGCTGCAAGCCTAACCGAGGTGTTTTGAACACTTTCAATGTGATATTTGAACCAGAAACAATAACGAAGATAGCTTATTAGAGAGTTCAGAGACACCTTATGTATAAATATTTATATATTTTTTAAAATGGGTTTCTTTTGTCTGAAACAAGAGTAGACATGTAGTGGGAAAGGTTCAGTCTGTCAAGTCAAGGAGGGGAGATACTTGAACAGTGTGGGGTCAGTACTAGGAGGTTGTAGAAGGTGGCTGTTTGTCCATCGAGAGTGAGAACAACGACAGAGAAACCTGGACCCACCATGTACAATGCAGCCACTATTAAATGGGCTCTCAAGAAACAAGACATGCAAAAGACTGTACTAGTCAACAAATCAAGCGCATGCCTTCAACTGTTGATATAGCATAAGAGTTCAATGATAATATAGTTCATAATTTACCAAGTTGAGTGGAATTGTATCTCCCTAATCAATAAGGGTTTTCAACTTGTATAGTTATTCAGAACTATAGTATTTGACATTGGATACAGAACTGACATACTGTATTACTTGTAACTTACCACTACAGTCATAGCAGTTATGTTTGAACGCCGGAATTAATATATACAGTGAAATACTATGTGATTGTACAGATGTTTAAAATTTGAGTATTTATAGCTATTCAGCAAAACTAAATTAAAATACTCTAAGTTTTAATAATTTTAAAATGTTCAACAAATATTTGACTTTAACGTTTTCAGAGCACATATTATTCCAATTAATTATTAATAATCCTGTCTCTAATTAGCAACTATGTATCAATAAAGACATTTACCATCCCGGACGTCTCTAATAGATCTATCTCTTGGATGATCAAGATTTTTGTCACGAACACAGAATGATAAATCCCTAAGAAATTTGTTGAAATACTCTGTAACATTTAAATACATTTAGGTGTTTCAGTTAAAAAACTACTGTGTTTCTATATGAATATTACAAGGTAGTGATTAAAAATAAAAGTATTTAACTGTCATTTACGAGTGAAACAATATTATATAATCAAAATTCATTGTTGGAATCACTTATTACAATGTATATAAACAAGACTCCCCGTACTTCACCCCACAAGTCTCCATAACTACTTGAACATCCTACTACTACATACAGGATACTTCCCTCTCCTACAATCCCACGGGCATTCCACCACCCTACAAACGAACAATCTCCATCAATTATAACATTCATTAATATCTAATCAGATATGTTAGTTAGTATTTTACATCAATAAAAAGAAGCAGTTTTTTCGTTACTATGTTATCAGATATGTTAGTTAGTATTTTACATCAATGGAAAGTAGCAGTTTTTACGTTACTATGTTATCAGATATGTTAGTTAGTATTTTACATCAATAAAAAGAAGCAGTTTTTTCGTTACTATGTTATCAGATATGTTAGTTAGTATTTTACATCAACCGAAAGTAGCAGTTTTTACGTTACTATGTTATCAGATATGTTAGTTAGTATTTTACATCAACGGAAAGTAGCAGTTTTTACGTTACTATGTTATCAGATATGTTAGTTAGTATTTTACATCAACGGAAAGTAGCAGTTTTTTCGTTACTATGTTATCAGATATGTTAGTTAGTATTTTACATCAACGGAAAGTAGCAGTTTTTACGTTACTATGTTATCAGATATGTTAGTTAGTATTTTACATCAATGGAAAGTAGCAGTTTTTTCGTTACTATGTTATCAGATATGTTAGTTAGTATTTTACATCAATGGAAAGTAGCAGTTTTTACGTTACTATGTTATCAGATATGTTAGTTAGTATTTTACATCAACGGAAAGTAGCAGTTTTTACGTTACTATGTTATCAGATATGTTAGTTAGTATTTTACATCAACGGAAAGTAGCAGTTTTTACGTTACTATGTTATCAGATATGTTAGTTAGTATTTTACATCAACGGAAAGTAGCAGTTTTTTCGTTACTATGTTATCAGATATGTTAGTTAGTATTTTACATCAACGGAAAGTAGCAGTTTTTACGTTACTATGTTATCAGATATGTTAGTTAGTATTTTACATCAATGGAAAGTAGCAGTTTTTACGTTACTATGTTATCAGATATGTTAGTTAGTATTTTACATCAATGGAAAGTAGCAGTTTTTACGTTACTATGTTATCAGATATGTTAGTTAGTATTTTACATCAATGGAAAGAAGCAGTTTTTACATTACTATGTTATCAGATATGTTAGTTAGTATTCTATACCAATGGAAAGAAGCAGTTTTTACGTTACTAAGTTATCAGATATGTTAGTTAATATTTTACATCAACGGAAAGTAGCAGTTTTTACGTTACTATTGCACTCACAATTCACTATACAAATATATTTGTTATTATTTATAAAATAAACTATTCATTGCCTTTACATTTTGTAAATAACTTTGTATTTAAAAAGTAATACACCGAGATCTGCTAAACTTTCCTTACAGCTGTAATAGGTTGAGTCCTTCGTTATTAACTTAATTATTAAGTAGTAATTGGTTTTGATACATTAAAAAATGAATGAATTCAAAATATAAACAGTCATACAAACACATAGTAGTATGTTAGTAATAAATCATATTTCCATTCCCCGTACTTGCAATTATTACGATGAATTATTGAACGCACAAAGATTATGAAACGGTTACGTAATTAGTTCCGTTAAAAGTATTATTTCATAAATACTCTGAAGTGCACTTAATATAATTAACTGGATGTCTATGAGATGCCTGAAGACTATTCACAGAGAACAGGAAGATTCCTACTAGAATTATCTTAAATGCACTCGTTCTTTTAATTTTCTAATAAGCTTAGTTATAAAATAATGAATTATAAAATAATACAAAATTAATTTAAATCTGTGAGTATATATTTTATTATTAATCATTTTATTATTATAGTTAAATACTCTACAATCTAATCTAAGTGCTAATTCCTACAATCTAGACAATTATTATTGATAAACAAACACATAACGATCTTAGGAAAATTAATGAAATGAAAATGAAATACTGATAGGAATTAATGTTTATGCCAATATAGGTAGTAGGATGTAAAGAAAAATTTTATGGATTTATATACTTCAAACAATATGTGTGCAGTATATAATATACATACACAAATATTATATGAACAGTATAAGACTCGTAGCATTCAGATTGACAAAAGTGACAATAAGATGTCAGGTAACTTACCCTACGTAAACAGCTGATGCTCTCTCCATCATTTTTAACTTTTATAAATTGAAAATTATAACAACTATAGCCATTGAGAAGGTCTACACGTATTACATCAAAACGCATATTAAGTGATGAGTTTGAATCTATCTGTAGGATATTTCATTTTCAATAAAATATCTATTATTTATTAAACTAAATTCACATTAATAATTAAACCTTGCAAATCCCTAGTTTTACTTAAAAAAAAAAAACACATTTATTTTACTTAAAATAATTATGAAAAACAAAGTGTATATGTTTATAAAAAGTATCTAAATTATTTACATGCCAAGTTATTGCTAACTTCTCTTCAATATTTGTAATACAATCGGCGTTCTTTAAAAGTATACAAAATGAATTATTCTTATAATCATAATAATTTCAATGGTCACAGGTAAAGGAAACCAGTGGTGTCATATACCTCCTAGATGATTATTGGAATACAAAAATCGGTCATGTGGTTATCTCACTGGCTGGAGTTTCGGTACTCCAGCCACACAAATCTACGGCCGCATATTGGCGAACTAGTAACTTGATAACACCATCTGATGTAAAACCGTTAGACTCAGAGTCCCCGACTGTTTCTATCCCACGACACCAAGCAGCTTTACAACTCACCAAAGTAGAAATGTGGAACTTCGATTCTAACAGAAATGAACTACGATACTATTATAAATATAACTATACGATTCACATTAATTGGTGTTACAATACTAGCCTTTCAAAATATATTAATATTGATAGAGGGTGAATCAATAAAACTTTAATATAATTTCCATTTTAGAACATTATATTTAGAATTTATTGAGGCATTTATATAGCTATGCAATGTTCATTTTTTCTAATATTACATTATTCAGGTGTTCTCTCCTAAAATTTACATTTTTCTAATCTTATCTGAAACATTTTCATAACGCCGACGTACCATAGACATTGGTATTGTAGCAACTTCATTTTTATGCAGTTCTTAAAATTGGTCATAGAATTATATTTGATCAAAAAAAACCTTTACTTTCAAGTACGACCAACAATCACTTGGAGGTCGGTAAGGCCATGCATTTCATCAATAATAAGATGCTCCAGGTACATTCTTTTTAAAAATTAAAAAACTGTGATTGGTAGCTCTCTAACTTCATCTTGATGGCATCAAAACAATTTTATTTCCATTCCAAACCATTACAATTAATTGTAGGACTAACAAGTTCTGAATCAACTTTCAACGCACAGGTCAGTACCTCTTTCGTCATTTTTATTTAAAAAAATAAAAGCTGATAACTCCAAAGAAAGAGTTTTATTTTTTACTCATTTTTTTTTTTTTTTTTTAATATGAAGATGTCGTTGATGAATCTCTTTAGACCAAATCTCTAGGCCAGATTAGTAATTTTGCCTGTTTAAATTTTACCAGTTAGCTGAAAATGGGCTACATCAGACATGGTGCAACATGTTTTCATTTCAAATTTGGTTCAATAATCGTTCACATAAAAATGATGCATAAATCAGGATCAGTAAATAGGTTCGATTTATTGTCTAACTCTATTCAGTAAAATTTCAGATCAATGTGAAACTATTTGTAAACTTGTCTTTAAATGTTAGGCTTTTGTTTTTTGGTTTGGAATTTTTCTACGACGACATGGTTTGTTTCGTGGTTCGTTACCGTTCTGCGACGATATGATTTCTTTCATAGTTCGGAAATTGAATTAAACCTACTTACAATATAAACAGTACAAATTACAGTCTTCCAAGAAACTTATTGCACAATTGATATTTTTGTATCGTATACCACATTTAAACTACATTAACTTCTGTCATGTGAGGTATTCAAACACCTCATAGTTATTGATTTCAAACTATGGATTACATAGTTACTTATTCCCCACTGTGCTATTTCAGGGTAGATAAGTTAGTCTTCATTCAATTGGAGGAGCAGATGTTGAATGGTTGCATAACTTGGACATAGCTATGTTGCTGGAGATCAATATTTAAACACTAAGACAATCCAACATATGTAGATGCAAAATAATCCAAATACATTCGTAAAGCTAATTCGTCAAGAGAATTTCAGTTCCTATGCCTGGTTTGGTATTGTTGATGCTAAGCTAACTAAATTTCAAATTCTATCTAAATGTAATACAATGTTTTTCATTGCGATATCTTGCTTGAACTACTGCAAGATGTACCTCTTCAGCTCATCAAAATGCCTGTTGTGAAAGCTTATTCTGTGACTGAAGACCCATGTGACTTCAAAGACGTCTGAATACAAGTATAATAGCCGTAGCCGTCCTGTTTTGTTGTCAGGCCTTTACGCCAGTATACTTGCTGGGACAAATGAAGCGGATTGTGTATTCGATTCCTGTTGTTAGATGACATCGATCGTGTTTCCCGAATTTTGGAAGCTCTGATTGTGGAGCGGGTGATCTGATTCATGGTGCAAACAGGTTTTGAGACATCAGGCATTAAAATTTGTGACAATTTACACTCTTTAACGATGAAAGAGGTCGTCACTTGCTACAAATATTGTTGATATTCTGTGTATATTGTCCTTTCGTACATTCACTCAAAATTATATGGATTTTACTCGTACTTTAACCAATTAAACTATATAGTAGACTAAACTAATATTAGATCTTTAGAATGGTTCATAAACACTACGAAAAATTATAAATACACATAAGGTTTTTATGATGCTTCACTTAGAACAAACGTAGTGGAGATATATTTAAATAATTAATCATGTAAAATAAATTTAAGACTTGACGAAACTGAAGACTTTAGATAAGGTTTCAAATACAATGAAGAGAATTCCTAAAAATTTTTTTCAAAGCTATAATATGTGAATACACCTATAATAATATTGAATAAATTAAAAATATGTTTAACCCACCCGCTTACCCTTACACGTGCAGTTATATTGACCCACCCACCCACCCATACACGTACGCTTACAAATTTCTCAAACACGTACATTGAGTATAACAAAAGTTTTAATATTTTTATTTCAAAGTAAAAAGAACAAACATCATGAAAATATATTTATTTAGAGCCTTATTTTTATTTGGTTATTCATTTTCGTGTTGTGGTATAAAGTTTCAATAATAAACTAATACAATGTATTCTTCTAATACAAGAATATACCTCCATGAAGCGAATCGTGTTATATAAAGTTTTCATCATATTTTATGGCTACCGTAAAACTCAAAGGCTGTAATTTAGTCAACTGTAATGCGATAGAGAATTTTATGAATGTACCATACTTGCTTACTCGATGTGAGAACAACCCATAACATGCCTGTTTACTTTTAGGACATGATCTAGTTAGGGAGATATTCTTAGGTGAATTAAGCACGAAAAACATTATCCTAATGATTGATTCATTATTTTAGTAGTGCATCATGTTAAACCAAAGCCTATTGTATAATTTATTTTCCTTATTTTTGTGTGGTTACATTTCAAAGGTAATTCTTGTTTAAATTGGCCTAACTATATAGTATCAATTGAAAGATACTAATATCTACTCTGTATGTTCAGTAATATTTTATTTATCTTCAATGATAAGCCTACATGGTTTTAGAAAGTATATTTTGTATTACTAAGACATTATATTGGATAAATTAGCAATGGCTGAAATAAATGTATATAAATTTTCATGAAAAACATATTTCGATCGTGGAAATGCTGTTAGGTAGGCACGGTAAGATGATGGTATGTACACATTTAAATCTTAAAAACCCATCATGAAATAACTATAGATATGTGCTTTTAAAGAAATCTATGCTACAAATAATTACATGTTTCCAAAATAAATGTGTTTATATTTTTCTTATTAACTATACACTAACAAACCAGTATTCATATTTTTAGAGAGTTACTTTACAAATTATTGTTGTTTTTCACTCTACCTGTAAGTTTTTGCGTATAAATTACTATAGTATAAAAACCTTAGATTATCGTGAAAAGGACTGATTATGGATTTTTAAGTTATAGATCATTTCAGGTTTTCAAATAGGTTTACGGTTTACTTATTTAAAAAGTTAATTTATTTTACTTCACTTGCAGTTAGATCAAGACTTTACCACCACGTAAACAAACCAAGAGGAGTCATGTATTATGACTCGTGTATTTACAATTCAATTATTTATGACAGATCAAACTTCTTGGTTTGAAAGAGACGTGGTTTCAGTAATGGTTAGATGTATGACAAAACTTTAATACTATCCTCACCGATTGTTACAGTTTTCGTATCAATAAATCCATTTTCATTTCAATTCTTCTCTAGAGGAAACAATTTTTATGTTTTATTTTGCAAATTGCTTCTTAAGGGTGAGTGAGGGTTTTGGCCTTAACATATGTTTTACCTTAATATTATATCCAATACGCTTCAAATAAGCACAATTTATTTCATGTAATTACTCTTATCGTCAGTTTAGATAAAAAAATTTGGATATAAAAACATTTATTATTTATATCAAATATACTTTTTACATTGACTTATAAATGTAAGCGTGCAGCAAATTCGTGCAGGATATAATGATTTTTTTTCAATTAATTATTTTTTAAACCCAACAACAAGTTCAAGAAATCAACATCTTTAAAGAGGTAGTTTTAGGGAATAAAAATCCTATACTATACAAATACTAATTACTTTATATACTTGCAAATATATCTCAAACTACGTTTTTTTTTAACTAAACAATTTCATTTATAAAATATTTTTTAGACTATTTTATAAATGAAAATAAATATGAATATATTTTATAAATAAAATAAAAATGTTTTCGAGCTATAATTGTTTTCATGCTCTTGACTTATTTAACTGTAGTATGAATTTATAAGACGTATTTTTCAATCCAAGCGAGAGGAGCCTCAGGACTGTTTCTTGCTTCAATTAACGCTCACATTAACTATAGCTAAAGGTTCATGTCTTTCCAGAGATTATTACATTGTGTTTCTTAGTGTGTATAATTATTCAACAGTAAAGTTGTGGAATACTCGAGATTTGTATGTTGGATATGTAACCAAAGATCTAAGAGTGTTTATAGAGACGTTAATAAAATAATACACATTTTGCTTCATATAAATAGTCTTCAATTACATAAGTTTATCTTAAGAATATATTTAATTATTCATTAAATATGATAAACCAGTACAGCTAGTATTAATTAATTGGTTTAGCATGTTCCTGTTCTCTGGTTTATCTTGGTGTTTTCGACATCCCCTATATAAATTTTAAATTTAATTCCATCAAGTAAATTTGCGAAATGTTGTAGCGCGGATTACTGAGATTATTAAATAAAATTCAATTCAATATTCTCGCCCATCAATAAAAAACAAGCTTTTCTGTATCACCCATTGTCTGTATTAACAACTAAATAAGTTATCGGGAAATATTCTTTCTAAGAATCTAGCTTTTATATTTGCCAACATATCTATTTTTAACAGGAAATAAATCTAGGTCTTCTCATAATTTATTGTCTTCTCCATTCAATATTAATAATAGGCCTAATCTTATTAATTCTTATAAAACAGGGTTTCATTTACCAACATTAATTACAACATTGCTGAATGAGATTTATATCCCAAGATTATTTTACACATAATCTCATTGTTAAACATAACCTCTCCAAAGTTATTTGTGCCCTTTACATTTCTATCAATATGTTTTATAACATCCCGTACTTATATTAAGATATTATAATTGTTTAAATAAAACGTAATAAATATGTTTTACAATTTTCTTTGGGCAGATCAATTTTGTTCTGATTAATAAAAAGCATTGGAGTAACTCGTCTGATTTATCACTGATCTACAATTTACACGCATTAAACTGTACACAACAAAAATGATTAATAAATAGCATTTGTTGTACTTACCAATAATTATTGCCTATAATTTACAAATGGTAGTGAAACTTTCTCAAAGTTATAACAATCAAAGCTTTGACTCATAGACGCACTAACCACACCACTTATGACACAATAATGGATACTGATCACGTTTACTTAGCATCATGGGTACTGTTCTGACTGGATTCGTTTGGCTGTAAGGCGGGTTGCGTTCTCTGTCCTAGCGGCTGATTTCAGGCGCTTTGTTGGTGTACAAATCTTCTGTCCCTACTAATCGGCACAGAATAATGTCTACCCGAGTTTGAAGGTTGTTTAACAAGGAACTAGAGGCCTGTGAAACATCAAATGGTACCATTGTTTTCCTAGTTTAATTGTACGTTATAAAATATGAATTTTAAATTGTATTATAAGTTTTAGTAATTTGTATCCTAGTTGAAAAAAAAAAAGTACCGGAACTTCAACTATTTTTCACAAGCATCAAATTTAAACTTTTATTACTAAAAACCCCCGCTAATATATCGCATTTATATTTTAATACGTTATTGACAGAAGTGTTTTCTATAAGATTTAAATTGATTTAAGTTATTTTAAAGTCACTTTAAATTGATCGATTAACATGATCGTCATCTCTTCATGTAAAGAAGTAGAAGAATTCCCTTTAGAATGTTACTACTTATTAGTGCAAATTTCTCAATTTTACTACTGAATATTGACCAATAAATATTGTAGATTGAGCAATATAATATTTATTTATATTTATTTATTTTTATTTATTCATAAGACGCCGATCGTCAAGATATGGGCGAATATGGATTTCGAATGAGTGTGATAAGTGTATTATTTGTTTACTTTATTTTATTTAATTTTTATTCGTTCTATTTGAACTTACTGAATTTAATTAAGAAATGTTTCTCCATTATTTACTGCATTATAAGATTATCCAACATATCTAGTTACAATTACTCAACGATAATAAATTATAATGCTTCGATTTTACTTAAACATGACAAACGTTTGTTTTGAACATCATTTGTTGGTCTGTAAAATGTTTTGAGGTTTATTGGGAAATATTTCATACTTCCCTTTAATAATGAGCTGGAATATGATGAGACAAGTATTATTGCTAAACTTGCTTCCAGTGGCAGAGATCCAAGTTTCATAGCAGATGTTTATGGTGGCTGTAAGTGTAAAATGCTCGTCTCAGGGAGCGTTGAAGTTTGCTGGGGATTGGAATTTATGATATGTCGAAACGCATTACTTATGATGATGAACCGTGTATTTTCTTTGAAACTCTTATGTCATTTTTAACGCCTCATTTTAATTTTGTCTTTAAAACTACATAATAATTTCATGCCAACATTATTGCCTATAACTCGTCTAGGAACACTGATAAGTTCTTTTTGGTTTTGTATCGAAACTTGTCACGTTTTTGTACTTTAATTTGATAAATACTACATAATGTTGTTAAATTGTGATCAAGCATATTTACATAATTTATTATCACATTATTTTTATTGTTTTCATTTATATAAAACATTACTTTAACATTTACATAACAACTATTTATACCATAATTTACTATATCTAAACTATATTTATATTCAGTAGAGTATGCATGTACATGCTGTGATCTTGAGATGGTTCACATTAAGTACGAACACGTGGAACTTGAAATATTTAGTAGAATTTATCATTGCTAAATACATTATTAGCTCTAATGATGATGTGGTCTATAAGTTTAATTTATTATTATTATAATGAAACAATTTGCTTTATGTTTTTAAGACATTATTTTGAATTACATCATTTATAGTTTACTTAATGCATGTAATGAATTCATAATTCAAAAAGACTCATGGGAAGGGGGTAGGAGGTAGGATACACATAGAAGAGTACCTCTTACTCGCTTACCGAAAAATGTCCAAACCTAACATTCAGTCTTATAACATACAATGTGCATTCACTTTTGTAGTAGTAAGAAATAACTATTCTTCACACTAAATGTATAAACTAACAAAATCAAATTGCGTATATTTCTGCAATGCAATATGTGGAAATAGAGAATATGCCCTAACCGTAGAAGTGAATAAATATTCAAAAATATCTTCGGAGGCACATTTGGTTTGAATCTCTAATAATACAAATATACTTAAATTATGAGATCTTGATTAAGTAATTATTCTAAAATTAATTTTTTTGAAATAAATTATTTTTAGGAAGTAGTTTACCATGCATAATTATGGCATCCTGGATTGCTAAAAGAGGCTTCATTAAAACTAGTGCTTTCTAACCCTTCTCTATAAACCTCAAGCCGCAGCGAACTTCACCAAGTTCCTCCAACGACGATCAAAAGGACGCTTTTACAGCTATCGTAAACATTACCAGTCAAACTTGAAGATAAATTATTCCTAATATGGTCTGTGAATTTTATATTATTCTACAGTTAAATTATTGATAGAGAGCATGAAAAGTTTGCCAGTATGATACACATCCCATCAAACTTCTTAACAGCCAGTCAGGTTTTATGGCCACTTAAACTTTTGTTCCACTTAAGAAAACAATAGACACAAGTTTGTATCGTAAAATAAGTTGAAACATAATATTTAATCATTTAAATCCATTTATAATTTAGTGTAGCAGAAAAACGTAGGTATGTTTAAACTTCCATTCCCTCTACTTCTTCGGATTTTCCTCACGAGAAAGTTTCTTCTGGATATTTCAACATAGGGGTGATACATTTCTGGTTTGTCATTTCATCTCATTTATTAAATCAATTATTGTAATTTTTAAGTTAAATATATTATAGTTTTCGTACTTTAATTATATACCAATTCTAAATATGATACCTTTACTTAAGCGTATTAAGTTTGTAAGCAATAAAATTTAACTTAGGTTAATTATTTATTTATTTATTACGTGAAATAGTCTTAAAATAAAAATACAATGTCACAATTTTGTTTTGGAAAGGTCTTGGAGATCACTCAACGCTAGTATTTGAATGCTTAATATCTTTGAAATGCTGCTTTGGATGCCAGGAGACCCCAATGTATGTACCTCCACATATGTAATGTGGAGACGTAATCACAACCAAGACTGGCGAGACGAGGGAGGATGAGGCTTCTGCAAGAAAGAACTAAGCTGGATAAAAAAGGTTCGTCATATTTCCTTCCCTTTCTCAAACAAAACCCCTTTCATGAAGCTAACTTTTCTTCGTAGTATGTTGAAACAATGCTTCAATGGTAGTTCTTCAAACAATACATTTAAACTTTTCACACGTTCAAAAGTTAAGTATTCATGTACATACTGTATAATTGTATTTCTGATAACTGTAGACAAACATAATGTTTTGTTTTATTAAATTATGAGCATGAGTTTAATACTACGAACTTATTTTGTAGTTTTTAAGTGAACAAGCACTCAAAATGTCTGGGATTGAAATAAAAAGTCAACTATTCAATTAAAAAAAATGTTGAAGGAGTGTTTTAAAAAAAATTTAAAAACTTCCCAAATGTTTTGTAAATGATAGATTGTTGAAATTATTTTTCACGTTTATTTACAATAGGACAATCCTTCAAATAAGACTGATTTTCAGTAACTTGTATTTCTTACACGAATATTTGTTTAAAAATGGATATTTTACTACTTTTGGCCAAAATTACGTTTCCAAAGTCGTAACGAGTAAGCAGCATAAATATTATAATTACGTGAAATAACTTTGTTTAGATCTGATTTTACATTCTTTAATTTCATAATCAAATTTAATTCATAAATGGTTTTAAAGTCTTTTAAATAATATCTTAATAGAATTTCAGCCATATTTCAATACAAACTTGTTCCTGAGTCTTAAACCTTAATTTTTTAGGACAACTCAAAACAGTGATTCATTAATTTGGGGGTGGAGATTTAGTTTCCCCAACACTTCACAATATCAGCACCAACTCGACACTCAGTACCTCTTGCAGACGGAAGAGAACAGCACAAACTCCGGCACTAGTACCTCTTGCAGAACCGATTTTCCCATTAGCTAAACTCCTAGCAAACCAGTAGACCCATCTGTTTGGCTGTATGGTAATAATGTTTTGAATTTTCATAAAAAAAGGGCCGAAATAATTTAACTGAGCCGTGTTCAACAAAATCTGTTGTAAAAAATCTGAATTGTAATTGTTAAAGATAGTTTAATTATGACCTGGTTGGACATAAAAGACCAAGTCAAGGCCAATTATGTGATTCAAATTCTTAAATAAACTCAATAAACATTAAAATCTAAAGTTATTGATTTGAAAAACTATAAACATAAACTGTGAGAGAGTACAATACTAACACAACTGTCTTATTATTTTTTTCGTGTACTCTGTCATTTATATAAGCTGGTGGAGCATTATATTAATTTACAACTATCCACTTTAGACTGCTGTATACTTTATTATCATTCTATATGTTTTTTGACTTGCTGTTTAAATTGTTGTTCTTCTTTTCTATAGTGCTATAAATATGAATAATCTTATTTGAAATACTTTCGTAACTTACTAAATAGAATCAAACACATGAAATACAAAATTGATCACTAGTGACTCATGCAGTCATATTTATAGTAATAATTACGCATGACTTGCTAAAAGGCATTTAATTTCAATAAAAACATATAAGAAAATTAAAAAGCTGAATACTTATTTATAGCATTTAATAGCAGTTATCGAGTTACTATGTAGATTTTGTCAAAGTAATATCATCTTAATATCTTTTAACCTAATAAAACGTGTAAAAGTAATAAGAATAAGATCGTTTTGAAATTAGGTTTATTCATTTTCATTTTAATGGTTTTTTTAAACGGAATCATGTTTTGTGTAAATACACGTAATCAAGACCAAGCCAGACGCACGAGTGATGTTACAATGGAGAACCCAGCTGACTGGGGGGTTTTAATCGCTTTTCCCCTTTCACATAAACAAACTTTTCATACGACTAAAATGAGGTATGTTCTTTCATAATATTACATTTTTTTATAAATGTCAACATTACGAAAAAAAATTTAATTAGGCTATTTAAATAGATAAGTAAAGAAATGCAAGTTCATTTTATTACACTTTTAACAATAGAAGCCTACATTCAAATATAACAAATTCAAAGGCAATATATTAGCTTTTCCTTAAGTAAACAGTAATAAGACATTCCAGTGTGGTGGCTCAGTGGTAAGCTTTCGGGATATGGAGGGTAAGGTCTAAGTTTCGAATCCCCAACTGACCTAACGGTCGCACTTGTGGAATAAAGTTCACCCGTTTTTAACTTCACTTGGCCCATTTGAACTGCCCAGTGAAGTTTAAAAAAATAAGATAAAAGGCCTAGTATATATATCTTTAATATATAAATGACCATTCATAACTTAAAATTAACCTTAAAAAAAAAACTTAAAAAAAAATAATCTTAAAACATAATTTACATGAGGGAGACAAAGGTAGTTGGACATTTGCCATCATTACGTGAAAAATAACAATCACGACGTTTCGATTTGGTAAAACCCAAACATTTTTCAAGTGCTAAAAACTAAATTACATCTACACAAACATGTTATAAAACTGCGGGTCGTAAGACTTCATCATTTTTGTAATATTTGATTATGGTATTGTTTTATTCCTAATAATTGTTGTCTTTTCAGGTTAAAATGTAATTTTAATAGTAGTCTTAGTCCTTCCGAGTCATATATATATATATATATATATATATATATATATATATATATATATAATTTTTTTGTGCGTGTTGAATGTTATTTTAAATTAATTGTGTTTTTAAGGTACCATATATTTATGATTAGTTAATGTAATCTTATTTCAGTCTGATTTGAATATTAATTTTATTGTGTTTTACATTTTTCGTTGATATCGTGACCTTGACAGCGCCTAATTGGCTATATTAATTTAACCCTGTTAATATTTGTTATATTTAGTAGAAGTTCATTTTGTTGTACTCCATTCTAGGATCTAGGTTAAATTGTAGATAATTATTAAAGTAGATAAGTTTATTAGTTTAAGAACGTAGTTTTATAACATGTTTGTGTAGATGTAATTTAGTTTTTAGCACTTGAAAAAGGTTTGGGTTTTACCAAATCGAAACGTCGTGATTGTTATTTTTCACGTAATGATGGCAAATGTCCAACTACCTTTGTCTCCCTCATCTGATACTCCATCATTAACAAATTTCAAAAATAATTTACATGTCTCACTATAAGTACATGACAAACTTTATTTTATAAATATTTCAGTGGTTTTATTATAATTAATTATTAGAGTCTTAGTTTCTCTTGGTTCCATCTAAAACAAATTTTAAGTTTACAACAACAAGTTTTTAGTGCAAATATTAGCTATTTTTCCCTTTTTTTCTTTTTGTTAAAGCTTTTCGTTACACACAAGTTATCTTTTAGTCTAAGTTTGTATTGAATAGGCTTTAAATTGTTGACAATACTATAAAAAGCTATATTTTGACTATTTCAACAGATTTAACTTTAAGATAACATTAACATTGAGATATGTTTTATTCGTATTTTCATCAAAATAGTAATATTTGATATAAAGTCTATAGAAGGATACCCACTCTAACAATCATACATTTTCAAAAACTGAACCCAATTTCAACTGTTCATAGTTTTTAACAATTGTATTGTGTTCAACTTATATGTAAGCCAAGCAAATTACATGGTTCTGTGTAATGATAAATTTGTTGTCCTTAAAAATCATATATTTTAAAATGAATACTGTCAATATCATACAACTTTACTATTGATCATTGAAATGACACGCTTCCTATTTGTATGTATATGTTTTTTTCACAGAAAATATTGTTTGTTGTTGATGTAAGATAAATTTGTACTGTAACACGAACAAACAACTAAATATTGCTGATACAATTTTATAAAAATATACAACATCTTTATCTATTTATTAATTAACTATTATTAACTTTAATTGGCCATTAATAATTTAATTAAGTAACGATAGTTAGTGATCAATGATTGAAAATTGAAATGATTTGATTTCCTACTAAATGATTTGATTTCTACTAAAATACATACAAATTTATAGCAAGCTAAAGTTCCTTTCAGCTTCAAGAACGAAATGACTTGTAAAGTGGAAAACATCTAAATATATTCAAGATATTTGCATTGGATTCAACAAAACGATGAAAGGAAATTAGCTTCATTTGTTATCAAATACAGTTCCTTGCACTTAGTCCTGTCTGTTGACGTTTCTTGCAATAACCATATGATCGTAACCTAGATAACTCCACCGACCTTGACCCAATATTGTTGTAAGGTTCTTTAGAAAGAATAGTTTTTTATTTATATATCTATAAACACAAAACTGTAATAATGTGTTCCAAACGGAAACCCAATGCAAATGTACGTTTATAACGTTGTGTATAAACTTCCTTCAAATTCATTAAACGTGACTACTTAGTATCCCAATAACTTATGAATTGTTTGACTTAGAAGTATTTACAATAATATCTTGCTTAAGCTACAAAGACTTATGATAGAACATTCCTTTATTTGTCTTTTAGTTTGTATTCTAGAATCACATGTTATGTATAAATAATTCCTGAACAACAAATATTGTAAGTTGTATGTACATTTTATATCAACTTATTTACATGTTTAATATCGTAGAGTAAACCTAATTCACATCCCGTTTTATTCGTTTATTAGTGTATATTTATATTTCACCTAATTAACCTATATATGATTATATAAAACTATCTTTGTAGTATGCACTTTTTCAAAATAATTCTTTACCATATTTGTTAAATTAATTGTTTGAAATGAGATCTAATGTGAATAATTAATATCAATAAATTTCTCTATAGATAAATAATCCTTTCCTTATCACTTCAGTAATATAAAAGGCATTTAGAAAAACATTTATGAGACTAAAGTAAGAGTAATAAGCAACAAATAAAAATATAACAAACAATACTAGCTGTCATACAATATTTAACAAATCTTTTTACAAAATACAATTTTACTAAATTAAGATGTATTTTCATGAAAGTTAAAAATATAGTTGAGTTTGTTTTTACATTTCACTTATAAATATATTTACAAAACCAATCATGATGCATAGCTCTCGTCAAGTTCTCTAGGTGTGGTAAAGCTACAGTATCTGTATGTCCAGTCTACTGTTATGCGAGAGAGATATTTGGGGATGTTAAACGCTGTGAGAACAACTCTTAATCTTGTACTGATTATAGTTTCAGTTCTTATAGAGCAGTAATTTAGTTTCATGTATACGATGTCGTACAGTAACAATCTAGGGGAAATATTTATGTAGTTAGCTATCTTAAATGAACATTTCATTTTGCTAAATAACTAAGTTTTGTGGCGTTTGCACAGATTACGATCGACTCTCTCGGATTGGACTCTCCATGTTTATTTACTTCTTTGTTTTCGTGTTCTTTGATTTCATTTCAGTGTTCCCTGTCGTCTGGTTTGTTCGCCGACATTTAACTTCTGCCTCTCGCCGGAATCATGTCTGGCTAAGGTTCTTATCGGCCCTGACTCTTATCGGTCGGAGTGTCACGGATAGGCAACTGCATGGTTTCTGACTATTGTCTCATAGAGCCACAGTGTGGAACCTGCGGGCTAGAAATAGCCTCTACTCTGCGTCCCAGAGGGCAGCTACCTCTTCACCCTTTCCGCGTCCTTCTTCACCCAACGTCCTTCAGGATGAAGACATCAACCTGCAGCTGACCCAAAAACAAATTTATCTGGCCCTTCTGGTCTCCACTATCAAACTTTTTGAAGTATGGTGTTCAATTTGAAGTGAAGAGCGTCCACTTGTGAAAAGACTTGTTTTTGTTTCCCCAAGTTCCCAGTTTCGAGCGCTGGATGTCTGTGTTATTATTAATTTAATTCTTTTGTTTAGTGTTAACTTTTCAAAATTGGCCTAACCTTCCAAATTTCTTTTGTGCCCGAGGCCCCGTACTGTCAACTGCCTATGTAAATTTAAATTCGTCTGTTGTTTTATTTGCAGTTATGTATTAATTTATTGGTAGTTTTTGTTAAGTGTTGTTTTCTTGTTGATGTTTTTCTCTTGTTCATTTGTTATTATCTTGTTATCTAATTTATTATTCTTAAAATTTTTCAGGGCTATTTATATACTTTGATAAAAATGTTTTATTAAGCCTAACCTATTTTTATTTACATTTTACTGATACTTTTCAACTGTTGATATTTGTTGATCTTGTTTCAATATTTTATTCATTTTATTGCCTCGGGCCATTTATTAATATGTTTATAAGTGTCTGTATTTATAGATAAAGTTTTAACAAACGGTCAACAGCCGGTTTTGTCGGTATATGTTTTAATCTTTTTTTCATTTGTCACTTAATACTTTTTTTAACGCTTTTGAATTATAGTTTTTTTTTAATAATTTTTATGCAATAAACAATATTTTTGCCATTCAACTTGTCTGTGTCCTCCTGAGTCCGGTGCCTTAACACCCACCCTCGATGGGCCCAGTTTTGTTTATTCGATGGTGGGTTGGAGTTGAAAAATAAATATTATTGGTTTCTTTTGTAGAAACCAGTTTTGGTTAAATGACTTATTTAACTTCATATAACTGCAGGTTACTGTCTATAATATCTATACAACTGGTCAATCTAATTTTAAAAGAAAGACTTTAATATTAGAAAGTGATAACTAGAGAACTACCCTGACAAATGTACATAAGTTTGTTCTTTAATATACTTGATAATTTAAAAAGTCCTCTTTGACCTGTTAGGTTCAAATTGTACTTTGTATTAACTTATTATCTCTCTATTGTAAGATTCATAAATTGGTTTCTACAAAAGAAACCAATAAAACTTGTTTTTTTTAATTTAGCTCTTTAGCTAAATGAAATGTCATTTAAGAGATCTAACCACAGAAATATTTGTTCTTGTTCGACATCGTATACAAACAACTAACTTACTGCTCTATAACAACTGAGTACATAATCGGATGGTTTTATGAGTTGTTTTAGGAGCGAGTTTACATCTACGAATATCTCTCTCACATAACTGTTGACTGGACTTATAGATAGTCCCTACCGAAGAAAGCTCAACATTTATTCATTCAATCATTAGTAGAACAATTTTGTGATTTCCCCTTAAATCACATGCAATTTATGACAATCCTTTTTGAAGCCTCATAAAAATGTATACATCAAGAGTTAAGATTTTATCAAGGCATTTATATCATTTTCAAGATTTGTTAATCATACTGTTTATAAAATATAATCATTTCCTAACATTATTTAGTTCGACGATTTAGGTTCTATTAAGATCATTTAGTATTAAGTAATCATCCCTTTTTTTAATTCCTTCTGTCAAAGCCTTTATTAATTGTAAGGATAATGTGACTAGATATTAGCAGACAGTACAAGTAAACGTCACACAACACAAATTTATTACAATATAATCACAAAATGCACAAATATATTCAATACAAGTACAAAATGCACAAATATTATGGTGGTCGATTTCGGTGAACCACGCTCACCTTCCTCAAACCAAAGGGATTCACAAAAGAAAGATTTGTGAGTCCATTTCTAGTTAGCATAATATGTGTTATGCTAATTACGTGTATGGGTGGTTGGGTGATTCAATTCCACTGTACGTGTAAGGGTGGGCGCATGGGTCAGTACCACTGTACGTGTATGGGTGGGTGGGTGATTCAATACCACTGTACGTGTAAGTGTGGATGCTTGGGTCAGTACCACTGTACATGTATGGGTGGGTGGGTGATTCAATACCACCGTACGTGTATGGGTGGATGGGTGGGTCAATACTACCGTACGTGTATGGCTAAAACCATGAATTTTAATGAAGTTTGAAGTTGGGAGTAGTAGAAGTATGAAAGCTTCTGCAGTTATTATTACGTTGAAATATATCTTGACAAGGCCAGACTGTTTTGGAGTGATAATGTCCCATTTAATTCACAAGAGGTCATTGTCTTTAGTAAATTGTGAAGTGTTGAGGTAAATCTTTACTTCATAATACGGTACATCGAAAAATCATTTGGTGAAAGAATATAAAATGATCTATATGATACTTTGTGATTCTTGTTAACAAAACGAACAACTTACTAAATTTACTAAGATTCTTTTGTGAATCCATCTGGTCTGAAGAAGGTGAGCGTGGTTAACCGAAATCGATCATTATAATATATGTAAATGTTGTACTTGTATTGTAATATAATTATTGTGCATTTTGTGCTGATATTGTAATAAATGTGTGTTGTGTGACGTTTACTTGTACTGTATATGTACCAACACGTATTATGCTAATTAAAAACTATATAGCAGGCAATGAATTATTACTTTATTACGTTAAAAATGTCTACAGCGAAATAATAGGTAATGACTTTTCCCACACCACTATCGTACTTTATGACTCACTTATATAACCTTATTGTAATTTTACAGTACGAATTTTACTCTTAACATTTTTCATTTTAAAGGTTGATATAATTAGATGAATAAAACTCATTTATTCTGAAAGCATCGGCTATGGATGAATAAAAAACATACAAGTAATATGACTCATAATTTAACTCTATTAATAGCTTCAGGCAGTTACAAATGAGTAGTAAACTACATTAGAGAGATGTTGATGGTGGTTTGTGTTATGGAAATACATTAACACATTTTTCTATTAGTTTTACATTAATAATCAGTTTAAATTAAATTATTGACTGATTTCCGAATGGAAATAAACGTGTTTCCTCACCATGACTAGACTGAATTTATTATTTTTTTCATAAATGCAACAGTGATATGATTTGTCAATCCTCTTTCGACGGATATTAATATGACATATAATATTAAAGTAAACATATTAAGAACACTACTGTTATTATAGGAACCAGGGGTATTATGGTAACTCCATTAAATCTGCCCAAAAGAAGTTCCTTTAGCGCCGGTAACTTCCCCTCTTGTCCACCTCAGCCTAACGTTCTGTGACAGTCTAGCATGTACTAGTCATATCTTTCTCAGAGTTCCAGAATGTATCATAGAAGGCTAAGACTCTTTGCGGCACTTCATAAAGGTGCCTGTGGCCCTCCATAAAGGTGCCTGTGATCCTTCATAAAGATGCCTGTGACTCTCCATAAAGGTGCCTGTGACCCTTCATAAAGATGTCTATGACCCTTCATAAAGGTGCCTGTGGCCCTTCATAAATGTGCCTGTGTCCCTCCATAAAGATGCCTGTGGCCCTTCATAAAGGTGCCTGTGGCCCTTCAGAATGGTGCCTGTGGCCCTTCAGAATGGTGCCTGTGCCCCTACATAAAGGTGCCTGTGACCCTTCATAAAGATGCCTGTGGCCCTTCATAAAGGTGCCTGTGACTCTTCATAAATGTGCCCATAACTCATCATAAAGGTGCCTGTGACCCTCCATAAAGGTTCCTGTGGCCCTTCATAATGGTGTCTGTATCCCTTCATAAAGGTGCCTGTGGCCCTTCATAATTATGTCTGTGACCCTCCATAAAGTTGCCTGTGACCCTCCATAATGGTGCCTGTGACCCTCCATAAAGGTGTCTGTGGACCTCCATAAAGATGCCTTTGACCCTTCATAAAGTTGCCTGTGACCCTCCATAATGGTGCCTGTGAGTCTTCATAAATGTGCCCGAAACTCTTCATAAAGGTGCCTGTGACCCTCCATAAAGGTGCCTTTGACCCTCCATAAAGGTGCCTGTGACCCTCCATAAAGGGGTCTGTGACCATATTTAGATGTCTTACTAACAGCCACTCTGAGAATACTCGGCCAATTCAAATCTAAGTGTACAGAAATGGTTGTTGTTTAAATAATTGTTCTGACGATTTAGAAATTGTTTGACAATTAATTCTAGTAGTTTTAAGAGGCAGGTCAATATGACCTTATAAGACTGATAAGGATTCGCAGTTTAAAATTAAATTGTAATATTACATTTGATAATCTTAAAAAAAGTTACTTAAGGAGTAACACTCTAAAGCATCCTGTGTTTTAACACTGGTTGGTTGTTTATACCTGGAAAGTAGATAGAAAATTGCCATGTTCAGTGTCTACAGTTGAATAAAGAGATTTAAACACGAAATAAGTAATGTATTTAGTTACAAATAACTATATCTTTCTATAAATATATAGTATATTCCTTGAAAATAGTCCTCAGTAGTCAATTAATGTAAATTCATCTTCGTACTTTAAATATGTACTCAATTTAAAAGTTAAAAAAATTTTTTAGTTATATTCTTGTATATATTCCCTCATATTTATGACCTGACATCCAGAGCACCTTTCACAAAGGTAATCGGTTGATATGGTTTATTTTATTTGTCATAAATACCACGAAAATAGTATTACATTATTTTTTCTTTATCATTTGCGTAATTTTTCTATGTCATATTGTCAACGCTACCCTTTTTACTTTTGTTTATAATGAAATAATATAACTGATAATATCATAATATCAATAATTTTGTTTTTAACATGTGGATATGAAAAACTCTTTTTACTGCTGCTTTTTACTGGTAAGGTTTAAATTTGTTATTTTGGTGTGCATGATTTATTTAGATTCTTTGTACTTCATTGCTATTGTTAGTGATGTTAATGTAACACTAAACTGACAGGGCATATATGTATTTACATACTGTACCATTAAGTGTAATGTCATTGTTACCTTTGCTTTGTTAATGTGATTGTTGTGGATAAATGTGATCTAAAGTCATTAGGGTTTTGCTTCCTTCATATTAAAAACTGTAAATTAATATGTTTATTTTAAATTTCCTTATTTTTGTAAGTATTTATGTATGTATTTGTAATTTACCTTACATTCATGTACATAAATCGTTAATACAATAAACCTAAATTATACAAATGTTCTATGACACTTATACATTAAGCACTCAACATCATGTTGCTCAAGACAAGAAGTTTTAAACCAAGGTTTTCTGATTATTTTCCAGCTAATGCAGCACAAACGTGATCTGCCAAATGACACGATCTCAGTCATTCCTCTCAGTCCAATTTCCCGGTTCTTTGTGGTTCTAATTAGTAATTCAAGTCTCTACAGCCAAAGCTCATTAAAACGTTTCTAGATTTTCAAAGAAAGGTACTCCTCTAGGCAATCCTAGACATTATTTATTGGTGTAATTATTATTATTATATAAACAATATATAAATTGTTATTTTATTTTATATAATATGTTTAATTTGCTTCATAATTAAAACATCAACAATCATCCAAATCAGTAATCAGTGATGTCCCTAAACATATGTGTACAATTAAAATTTAAATTCCCGGAGGAGTTGTTAGTGAAATATCAAAAACCGTTTTAAAGGGTTCCTTAACCTCCTACACATTTTTAAATTGGTTTATTAATTAATTTTAAAGCATAAATAATTATTATGTAAGTAATAACATGGTATTTTTTAAATGTCGTATATTAAAATAGAAAACAATTTTATTGTACAGTATTTTTGTTTGCAAATTTCAATAGTACGACTACAGAGAGTCAAAGGCAGTAACCTTAAATTAATTAATCATTAACTAACGTTAAATATCAACATTCAAATATTTTATATTTACAAGCGGTGCATATTTAATGTCATCGCGTTAATTTTTATTTTACGGATTAATTATGCCTTATTAAAAATTACGCCATAAACAACTTGAAACATAATACAGTGTAGTATCATAACTGTTTGTTTAATACAATTATAATAACGGTGTATTTGAACCGTTATTATTAAGACTTAATAATAACGGTTCAAATACACCGTTATTATAATTGTATTAAACAAACAGTTATACAATTAACTCTGAAACTTAGTTTCAGAGTTAATTGTGCGTATTTCTCTAACGTACAGCGTTAACCATTGTTGCTAAGGGAGATAGACCTTCAAACAAATAATTCTAACCTATTCAGGTGAAAAGAAAACTATAGTCAACTTTGCTTTTTTTAACTAAGTCTGCACTTTTAACCTAAATTTACAAAGTTATCTTTAATGTTATCAATAACGAACACATTAACCTAATTGTTTAGTAAGTAACAGATAGTTGTTAGCTGATCTTGTAATTTACTTTACAGCTTTAATTCTTTAAGTAAGCCACTAATTATTATAATTAGTTCACAGTTTTAATTTGGAGTAAAATTGAAGTGTAACTTTATTCCAAAACTTAAATCGAAGTCATATTTTACTCTGGGAATTGTAGCCATGAACAACAATTACAAACATTAAGTGAGACAACTACTTTTTGTTTGGTTTTCAGAGTTGGTTCAACCATAGCATACATGATTACGTTTATAAGGAAAAAATAAGAGTTGTGGGTAATTTGTATAGTCAGAAAAATATTTAAATGGACCTTTGCCTTTATTGTTCCCACTGCAATCGTTGTAACTTGTCTACACAAAAACATATTAAGGCAAAAAGAAAAAAAGCACTATAAAATATTTATTATTTTTTAAATCGATTTTTTCCAAATTTAGAGTAATTAGAACTATATTTTTGTATATACCAACAAGATGTCTGTGATGCTCTTTTGAAAAATACTTGAGAAATGTTTAAGAGCTACACTCTGAATGTAATTGTAATGTCAACAAAGTCCATATGTAACAAAAGGTCATAATCAAGACCGTGTCGAGGGTGGCAACAATAGAGAACTCAGCTGGACGGTGGAATGTGATCTATTCACCCCCTTTCACATGCAAACGGCCTCTTTTAAACTAAAAAATAATGTGGTTTTTTCCCCAGGGTATAATTTATTTCCAAGAGTAGTAATACGAAGAAAACATGTTTCTGAAATTTGGCTATTCACACAAATAATTTTAATTGCAACATTTATATTCCAGATATTACAAATATTTTTATACTATAAAAGAATGAATTTTTATACTGTCCATTAAAACTACAAAATCATATTCAGTAATAAACACTAAGGAAAACTGTTAAAACCAACTTGAACTATTTTGAAATTCTAAATATTTAGCCAAATTATAACATTTTAAATTAATTAATACCATTTTACGACTTGGAAAGCCAATTATAAAGAATGTTCCGCGTTTGAAAGGCAACTTATAGTCGTTCTCCTGGAACACTATTACACAATTGATTTCGTATATTTACACCAAGTACAAGATATGAATATGACAGTGTTTACAACTGTACAGCCCTCAATACTTTGAATGTTTAAATGGTGCCTGAGTACTCATCTTCACTATCCATAAATATAAAATCCAAAAAGTATACTCACTCATCACGAAATCTCCGTAAATACTTACCAGTTTTGTTATTACATTTTTAGGAAAGTTAGCTTTTTAATCATAGAGCCCCACTAAGAAAGGATTTCTCGAAAAACTTTCCATAAGGGATAGAAGGAGGGCCACAACGCTTAAATCTTCTATAGAGTACTATTGGCATTAATATAATTTATATCAAACAGCTGATAAATAAAACATAAACATGATACTTGAACTTGACTAATTTGGTTTTTATTGTGAAATGTTTAAGGTAAATTCTACTAAAACTGATATGATTGCACTACTTTGTCTGTCTTTATAGGGTTTTCTAGACTATAAAACTGTGTTATCCAGGTGAAAGGCAGTAGACTTAGCTTTATGTTCATGTGATGGTTTAGAAAGAACTCGTAGGGAAGGGTATGCAATCGTAGAGGACCACCCTGTAGGGAAGCAAGAGCTGTCGGCTAGTACTTTTATAAGTCAGCAATTATAATGCCTAATTAAAGTGGACGAAATGTTCCATACGAAATGAAATATGTATCCAACTCCTATTATTATGAAGGAACTACATTACGTACACATATCCTTGAGCCAGTCCAGTTTATTGGGTGATCGCAAGAACCGTTCATTATCTTCTGTCCGACCACGGTTTTTATTTTTCAATTCTCCTCCATCTGTTTCCTCTTTTCCAAACGTTTCTTTTCTCAACATCCCTCTAATCCTCTGTCTTTCTTCTTTCACTAACATCAATTTCCTTGGAAATCTACTCAGTTCCACTCATTCAACGTTACTTACATAATACATATTAACAACAATATGGGATGGCCTTTTGGCAGGATCATATCACAATGTTCATCGAGAATTTTGAATTTTATCATTTTTCTCAAAAGTATATTTGATTTTAATATAGTCAACAAACTTTAATATAGTTTTAAAATCAGTTTATTAAGACTTTAGTAATCTACATCCTTTGAGATATAACATTATAATTTATACTTTCTAAATTTATAATTCATTAAGCATTGCTTACAAAATGCTAGACTGAATAAGTTGAAAAGGGCGTACGTTGGAAAGCACTATTGTCAATTCAAATACTATTTATTTAAAAACTACCATAATTTTTTAGAGAAGTAAAAGGTTAAACTTGATCTCCGAATTTCGTTCCAACCAATTAATTCTTATATTTCAAACCGAGCTTTCTGAATCTATATTAAACTTGTATTCAACTCTTGTTTTGAGAGGTTTGTAGTTTCACGTATTGTGCTAGACCGGACCTCAATCAGCATTAACAGACTTCGTCCTAACTCAGGATAAATGCAAACACACAGCAATATGGGATGTTACTAAAAATTTTTACAAGCTCACATATTCTGATATTTTCATAAATTTCAGGAGAATAAATTCAATCTAAACAGAAACCTTAATTATTCATTAAAATCCATTACAAATTCATGACGCTGTGACATACTCATACCTGTTGGGTAACTCATCTATTATTCAAAAGTATTGAAATTTAATCACTCAATCTATAAACACAAATACATGAATGTTTTAATTTGTTATAAAGTACAGTCTAAAATAGCAATACAGCGTAACAACCCATACACTTATGGTGGTAATGACCCACCCACCTGCCCATACACTTACGGTGGTAATGACCCACCTGCCCGCCCATACACTTACGGTGGTAATGACCGACCTGCCCGCCCATACACTTACGGTGGTAATGAACCACCCGCCCGCCCATTCACTTACGGTGGTAATGACCGATCTGCCCGCCCATACACTTACGGTGTTAATGACCGACCTGCCCGCCCATACACTTACGGTGGTAATGATCCACCTGCCCGCCCATACACTTACGGTGGTAATGACCGACCTGCCCGCCCATACACTTACGGTGGTAATGAACCAACCGCCTGCCCATTCACTTACGGTGGTAATGAACCACCCACCCGCCCATTCACTTACAGTGATAATGACCCACCCGCCCACCCATACAAGTACGGTGGTAGTGACCCACCCGTCCACCCCTACACGCATTGCCCATCCACTCGTACATACACGTACATGATAAAAAACGCCCATACAGTTACTAAAAAAAGGTGTGGCCAGGTGTAACTACTGGAAATATAAATGGGACTCACACAAGAGATTGTGGGGAATCTATTAAAACAATGGATCACATAGAATATGGATTATAGTGTTGTAGGGTTTACAACACTGTATACTTGGAAATGCAGTTAAATAAGACTTTATTTATAGTTCATATGAATTGTTTGTATTTTTTTTTTTTTTTTTTTTTTTATGTTATAACCATCCTAAATATGTAGGCATATGAAAATATACAGCAAATTTAAATTTTTTTCTTGCATATTTCGTACCCTTGAATATTACGTTTAAAGATGTTTTTCCATGTTTTGATGGTACACAGCATTTTATATCATAATTTAGTTAAAATAAAACGACAATTATTCAAATTAATGGTCCTCTTAAGATATTCCCTTCAAATTAGCTCTGATTTGTATATATTATAATGCCTTAAAATGTCCTGCCTCAAGGGTGCTTGATCGAAAATTATTTTTTAAATTCTTTTTGAATTAAATTGTTAGTATCTATGTAAGTTGTAAATATATTACGGGAAAAAAATCTAAAAAATTTCTCTATACAGATATGGCTGCCCAAAGTGACTAATTTGGCCTTTTTGGTGCATAACTCATGAACAAACGATGTGATATATTTTATTAACATTTTGAGAATATTGTGGACAAAAAGGTCCAACCTAGTATATATTAAATCTTGAACAAAATTTTCTGTAAGTGTTGCTAATTATTTTTCTATAAATGATACTTGTTCAAATGTTGATTTGAAATGTTAAAAAGTATATTAATAATATATATATACTGTATATATAAAATTCATTGCTAGAGTTTACTTTGAATGAGGAAGTTATGTCTTTCTGTCGACTTTCCGGAGTGGGCCAGACGGGGACAATGAGGGGGAGAGAGGGGGAGAATACATTGCTTGTTCGTTAGTGAGTCAGGATATATACTACTCTTAGCGGCAGTTGCGATAAAGTCTAGAACTAAATTCCTTAGAGTGCTAAACTGGGAACACCATTAACTTATTCCTTTGGAATAAAATGTTAAATAATAAAGATAAAACCAACATACAAAAACTATTACTTAGAAAACTCCCCATTAGTGCTACGTAAGACAAGTATATGTATTAGTATGCAGGTACGGTTGTAGGTATTGTGTCCTTTAAGTACGTGATGTAATACGTCCTTGGGATAAAGCATGTTTTATAGGCAAATAAAACTCCGATGGTGGAAAGTCCAGTGAACTGTTATGTGATAGGGAGTTTTATGGCTGTATACTAGCTGAGAATATAGCATGTCCACGATTTATTAACCAGTATGTGTACAACTATAATGCAGTTGTGTTTTAGACATGACTAAAACTAAACAAATAGATTGTGGGATATTTTATCGAAGACAATTTGCTTGTCTTTTTTTTAAATAAATTTAGTAGTAGGCCTAGCAATGAAATTACTGTATTTAATTGATTATTTGCATGAATACCAATATTTTTTGTGAATAAAACACTTGACTGATTAAATAAACAGAATAAACATTATCAATCAGTGTCTAACAACGTTAACCAATATTTAATATTACTTGTCAGAACGAAATATAATATATCTTTTAAAAAAATGTGTTTAAAAAATTTTATATATAGTTGTAAAGTTTATAATTTATGTATATTTATTCGTGTGTCATTTATAGGTACAGTATACCCTATCGATTTGGTCCAGTGAACACGAGAAATAATTAATAAAAATACATATATTATATATGTTGTATGTACTGCGCTCCACTCACTGGTTTCCAGAGGCGAAAAAAGTTTCACATAAGATATTAAATGATACATAAATGTATGGCTCACAGAAATGCTATGACCAAACTAATCAGATTATCATTAAAAGAATTGCAATAATGGCTAATTCTACCGTAATATCGACACAGTTTAAAATATTTGATTGAGACAGTAACTAAAAAAAGGCGTGGGTAGATGTAATTTACTGGAAATATAAACGGGTACTGACACTTTCAGTCATGTGATTGCGAGGAGTCTATCCAAACAATGGATCACACAGTTACAGAGTGCGCCTGTAATCTTTTAAGGTGGAATTATCCAGCATAAATAGAATCGGTAAGGCAAGTCTTAAATTTATTGACTTTACCTTTTTGACAGGACTTTATATTTTTATTAGTATCACATTACTTTTGGACCTTTTTATAAATATATATCACAGATTTTATGAATTTGTTTGAAATAGACTGCATTTTATATAACGACAACTTTATGTTGCTTACTTTATATCTAGTGCTCAAAAAAATAATTTTTATTTGCACCCTGGTCAAAACTTTTGTTGGTTTCACAAATTATTTATTTCAGACCTTGTGCAGATATTAACCACTCCATCTGTACTGAGAAGTTGTCATTGAGCATCTTACTCTTATCTAGGATGATTTTCATATCCAATAATTGTTTAAAAGATTTATGTAACATCACTATTATGAATTTAATGACAATAATATGAACTAAAACAACACACTAACATATAAATTTACTCTTATTAAACTGTAATTTGTTAAAAACAATGTCAGAAAACTTTAAATTGCTGCTTTTCTTTGTTTTACAAAAAAATTAATACATAACCAAAAAGCATAGATTCTTTTAGCATAAATTTAAAAAAATTCAAATTTAAAAATTATTTATTATTTTTTATAGTTAAATTTACATTGCATCTTATAATAATAATCTCTATAGCAGAAATGCTATTTAAGAGATCAACTAAATTAAATTATATAAATATAAAAGTAACAACGAGAAATTGAAACAGTAACAAACAATAATGACCAATTATGTAAATATACTCATAAATAAATAAAGTACTCTCAAAGATCAGAAAACCCATCATTACAACCATCATTACCACTGTACGTGCATGGGTGGGTGGGTGGGTCATTACCACTGTACGTGTATGGGTGGGTGGGTGGGTCATTACCACTGTACGTGCATGGGTGGGTGGGTGGGTCATTACCACTGTACGTGCATGGGTGGGTGGGTGGGTCATTACCACTGTACGTGTACGTGTATGGTTAAAATTAATATAAGAGCATATCCAAGACTCCTCCAGCACCAAGCCGTACCCGAGCAGACAGTATTGTTCGTATTCTATATAAAAATGGCGTAACCTTTGCCCGAGAATAAGAGAGATAAAAAATTAAATCTACTGTATATCTACTGTATAAGGGGAAAACAAACGACATTTACAGTTAATTTAATAGATTGATTAAAAATAAATAAATAATATTATTGTAGGAGTAGAAAACAATTGTTTAGCGTTTTAAATACTTCCTCCCTTAAATATAATATAAAGTTCAGTTTTTTTTTTTTTTTTTTAATATCCAGGTATTTTTGGCACTATTGAAGCTTTCTTCTGGATTACGACTGGTATGTTCGAGTTTCATCATCATGAACATAATCGAATTGTCTACGGTACAATCAATAGACATTTATTGATCAAAAACATGTTTTAAACTATAGTAGGCGTACATCAATAACAAATAATAAAATTTCTAACAATAAATATTTAACAAAAAACAGAAAATCAACAAATAAATCACAACAAACATAACAACAACAATTAATTTAAATAAATATCTTAGAATAATTAAAACAAATATTAAAATTAACGAATGTAAATCAACTCAACAACATGACCATCATTATTTGTGAGAGATATGATGGAGTGATTGAGTTAAATAACCATAAAGCACACTTTTAAAACTAATGTGTTACTTATTAGTATATAATTATAATCAACCTTCTTCAGTTCTTTATAAACTTTTATATTTTTTGCTTTTTTTAATAATAGATACATACTAAAGGTCATATTGTACAACAAATCAATTAATTATACTAATATATACATTGTTACTCTACTCCAAGTGCAACATGACTTTTTTTAAAATTAGGTCTGTTGTTAGTAGCGCACAAATATTAATTAAAAAACTAGTTATCCAGTATTTTATGAATGATTAGGAATGATCCTTCACTAGATCCTTGCCGGCTTGGTGGCTCAGTGGCTAAGGCTTAGGACTGCGGAAGGCAATGTCCAAGGTTCGAATCCCCACTGAGCTAACGGTCGGTACCTCATTCATTGAATAAAGTTAACGCACAGGCCTGTATGCCCATGTCAACTGGCGAGTGAAGTTATAAAAAATTGAATTGATGTTTAGAGAAATTGTCGCTGAATGTGCAATCCAAAACATCAATTTATTCTATACTAGGGGACACCCCTGCACGCTTTGCGTGCCAACCCCGATGCTCACTGCAATCGATACACCTCGGCATTCGGCCTCAGCATGTAACTATTCAATGCAAAAAATTGGAGATTAACTATATAACGTAAAATCACAATATTAAATTTAGTTACAGTATCTCACTCACACTAATTGCTTTGCCACTTATTTAGCCTATTTCAACCATGTTCATTTCATTTATTTTTATTTAACAGCTGAAGATTAAACTCATAGTAAAATATTAAAAATGCATCAATAGTATTTGAGTAACTGAGTATAATGTCAAACATTCAAAATAGACATGTTTATTTATTTACAAACCAGCTGTTATCAATTTACTAAAATCAACCCAATGTTATCCTTATGGAACAATCTTTTAAGGGTGGTTTCTACCCCTTAGGAGTACTTCATCAAGATGAATATACTTTAGTTGTCCTATTTAATTCCTAAAGAAACAGTGTAAAAAATGTCAGCTCTCTACCTACATGGAATTAGGTTGGAGAATTAGTGATGAGTGAGTGAGTGAGTCAGTCAGTGAGGGCTTTGCCTTTTATAAGTATAGATAACTAACTTTCACATGCTTAACAACAGAATTTTAAAAGAGTATTTTTTGTTAAATTGTTTTATTTGGTGTACAGAAGTATACGGCCCTATTTTCTGCTTGGGCTGTGTATAACATCTAAATTGGGATTAGTTATTCGTATATTTTGCAACGATCCATTATAAATTGAATTTTGGGAACAAATAAAATACGAGACAAAACAAAATTCGTTTACAAAGTTATCCCCTTGCTGGAAGTGGAAATAAGTTGTGAAGCGGCTTGTACAGTTTGACAGACCAAGGTCTTTTATTTTATTCCTTACTCCCTTACGCAATCGATCCTATCAAGGGAGGAGTAAAATAATAATAACCTTAACATGTATATATAATAAGTTATTCACATGTATATAAAGGGTGATTTTTTGTTTAAGTGTGCCACCATTGTGATCATTTAAACCTGCAGAGATATACAAACTTTAAATGGGGAACTTCACATACTTTTTCCTGATCAATAAAAAGATGCATTTAGCGGTTTTTTTTTTTTTTTTTTTTTAAAGCTGAGATTTTCCAAAATGGCGGAAACTTAAATATTTCCCATGGAACACTATATACTTTTTATATTTTTTGATAGAAAATGTAATTTTAAGTCTTTTTTATTCTTTACATTTCCCCCCCCCCCCCAATATTACCTATTTCCTATTAATGAACACTCAAATAGTTAAAAACGCAATTTTTGGTATTGCAAAACTAATACTAAAATTTGAAAACTTTTGCTATTTCTTTTTCAACATAGTTTCACAATTAAATATATTTTGTGTAATTGTGCAAATAAAACGCCAATTAGTACAATATATGTCAATTATTATGATGGGTATGTAATCATTTCCAACAGCTAAGATTTATTAATTTAACATTAATACATTACATTAATATCCAGAAGCATCCTAATATTACAGAATAAAACATGTTTGTTTGTATATCAGTTTTGCAATACCAAAAATTGCGTTTTTAATTATTTAAATGTTCATAAATAGAAAACCGCTAATAATGCAGGAAAAACGTATTGAATTAAAAAATCTGAAAATTACATTTTCTATTAGAAAACATAAAAAAATATATAGTGTTGTTCTCAATTTTGGGAAATGGTGTTTATATATATATATTTTTTTTTAATCACTCAATGTATATTTTTATTGATCAGGAAAAAGTAGTTGAAGTTCTCCAATTAATTTTTTTTTTTAAATCTCTGCATGTTTAAAAGATCGCAATGGTGGCACACTCAAAAAAAATCACCCTGTATAAAAAGTTATACACAATAGAAATATAATAATTATTTAGCTGACTTAACTAATGTCTTAAACTTATTAATTTTCCTTTAAAATTCAAATGTACTTTTTATGTTTCAGTATGTTTTAATCCGTTAACTATTTAGGCCTGCGTTCAGAGCATATATACTGGTACAATATAAAAAAGTAATTAATAACAATAACTATTATTTTTATACTAATATTTTAACTAAGCTTACTATTTACTATGTTCAATTTTGTTAGTTAAGTGAACGCATTTTTTTATTACTTCTAATTTCGTCAAAGTTGATATAATTTATGTAACTTCAGTTTAACGTATGTTATTATTTTGACGCTCTGGTAAACTAAACATTATCATTGCTCGGTGAACTTTTGACTTAAGTTATTCCTATTGTTATTCTAATTTCAATTATATATCATTTAAGACTAGGAAGATTTTAATAATAAACTTTACTATGTCAACAAAGCTGAGTCTTTTCACCAAGTGTGAGTTGATACATAGGAGCTCTTGTAGCTCCCAGGTTGGATCAACAGCCTCATTATGGGAGGTAAAGTCATAATAAATGGAGAATATTGAGCTGGTCGCATACTGTGCTGGTCACATATTGTGCTGGTCAAATACTGTGCTGGTCACATAATGTGCTGGTCACATATTGTGCTGGTCACATATTGTGCTGGTCGCATACTGTGCTGGTCACATATTGTGCTGGTCACATACTGTGCTGGTCGCATACTGTGCTGGTCACATACTGTGCTGGTCACATATTGTGCTGGTCACATATTGTGCTGGTCGCATACTGTGCTGGTCGCATACTGTGCTGGTCACATATTGTGCTGGTCACATACTGTGCTGGTCACATACTGTGCTGGTCACATACTGTGCTGGTCACATATTGTGCTGGTCACATACTGTGCTGGTCACATATTGTGCTGGTCACATATTGTGCTGGTCACATACTGTGCTGGTCACATACTGTGTTGGTCACATAATGTGCTGGTCACATACTGTGCTGGTCACATACTGTGCTGGTCACATACTGTGCTGGTCACATACTGTGCTGGTCACATACTGTGCTGGTCACATATTGTGCTAGTCACATATTGTGCTAGTCACATATTGTGCTGGTCACATATGTATGACGTCAATTTAATAGTTTGATAACATCCTCACAGAAACCCATACCTTGAAAATTGTTATTTTCATATTTTTAAGAATATTTATTTTTAGGTTTTAGAGGTAATGACCCACTAACTCACCCTAAACATTAAGTAGTAATGACCCACCAACTTATCCACACATATTCAGTGTGAGGAACCAACTAACCACTCATACACGAATAGTGGTGGAGACCCACTCACCCAGACACGTTCATTAGTAAATGATTCACCTACCCACTTAAAATTTACTCAAAGAATCGGAACAGAGTTCTTAAAATTTATAATTGCGCAGGTATCAAACTTCAGCATGACCCATAATATTTATGAAAGTCTCAAGTAGGCTGACGTATTTTATTTTGTCACATTCTTAAGTCATTTTTCAATGTGAGTCCTACTACTATGCATTTCAGTAACTGTTTTTATCTAACGAATATTACCAAACAGTACGTGTCTCAGTGGGTCATTACAACTGTACATGTAGGGGTGGGTAGATAGGTACTTTACCAATTTACGTGTATGGGTGGATGGATCTCCACTACTTAACAAGTATAGGTGAGGAGTTATCACCTCTGTACGTTATGGGTGGATTGGTGGGTCCTTAACAGTGAATGTATAAGGGTAGGTAGACGGGTTTTCACCACAGAACAAGTATAGGTGGGTAGGTGTGTCCTTTCCAGTGCACATTTATGGGTGGGTTGGTGGGTCCTTAACACTGAATGTGTATGGGTGGGTTGGTGGGTCCTTACCACTGTACATTTATGGGTGGGTTGGTGGGTCCTTAACACTGAATGTGTATGGGTGGGTTGGTGGGTCCTTACCAATGAATGTGTATGGGTGGGTAGGTGGGTCCTTACCACTGTACATTTATGGGTGGGTCGGTGGGTCCTTAACGCTGAATGTGTATGGGTGGATTGGTGGTTCCTTAACAGTGAATGTATAAGGGTAGGTAGACGGGTTTTCACCACAGAACAAGTATAGGTGGGTAGGTGTGTCCTTTCCAGTGCACATTTATGGGTGGGTTGGTGGGTCCTTAACACTGAATGTGAATGGGTAAGTCACCACAGACGGGTCTTCACCACAGAACAAGTAAAGGTGGGTAGGTGGGTCCTTACCACTGTACGTTTATGGGTGGGTTGGTGGGTCCTTAACACTGAATGTGTATAGGTAGGTAGATGGGTCTTCTCCACAGAACAAGTATGGGTGGGTAGGTGGGTCCTTAAAACTGTACGTTTACCACTGTAAGTAATGGATGTTCTGGCAGCTTCCATGGTTCCAGAAACCTACGGATTTATTGACTGAAGAGAGTTTGAACGTGATTTTTAACTAACGTAATCTACAATGCACTTTAAATACATATACTGAGTGTGTACTATTCTAACAAATCCTTTAGTTGGCTCATTTGAGTGTGTGTAAATATACAAATAAAACGTCTAATGTGTGTACACGGTGCATACAAATTTTTGATGGACATGTTTCCCTTCGCACAACCACAAATAAAACGTAATTGTTTTAAAGATTCTGTGTAAATGATTAAGGAATCCGTTTTATATTGAATTTTCCGTTTAGCTTCAGAGGGGGTGTATTTAGTGGAACGACAACAGCCAAAATAGAGGGCTGTTTTGCCCTTACAAATGAACCACTTTGTTATTCAAGTGACATTTTGGGTGGCAAAACACGACACCCTCTTCATAGTAATCACTTAACCGAATGCTACCACACTGACAGTGTTGGCACATAGTGGTCGAGTTGAGTATCGGAAATACTTAGTCTCTTTTGGATGTATCGCCAAATAAATACTCGAGTAATGCTATCTAAAAAAAACCGTTACAGAAAAGTATATTTTACTTTTAATGAATGTATTACGATCTAAAGAAAGAGTATAACATTGAAGAAGTGTATTTTTCTTGTTCATTAAACAGTTAGGTAATTAAAGTATGACAAAACTTTCTCCTCTCTGTTTTTTATGGAAATTTGAGAAGATTATTATCATTCTCTCGTATTTCATAAAACACCGAATAACAACATGGGGATGCCAGTTTTTGTTATTCCAGGCTAGTTACCTCTTTAGACTTGCTCTTTTTTCATTAAAATTCATTGTTTTTTTATATTTTCTTTTGGAAATTGACTTACTGTACATATTCTGATACATTACATTATGAATAGCTCCTATATTAAGCAAATCATTGAGAGTCCTGACACCGTACTTGCCACATCCTGTACTTACTGTACTGTATTGCCACATCCTGTATTTACTGTACTGTACTGCCACATCCTGTACTTACTGTACTGCCACATCCTGTACTTACTGTACTTTATTACCACATCCTGTACTTACTGTACTTTACTGCCACATCCTGTACTTACTGTACCGTACTGCCACATCCTGTACTTACTGTACTTTACTGCCACATACTGTATTTAATGTACCGTACTGCCACATCCTGTACTTACTGTACCGTACTGCCACATACTGTATTTAATGTACCGTACTGCCACATCCTGTACTTACTGTACTTTACTGCCACATACTGTATTTAATGTACCGAAATGCCACATCCTGTACTTACTGTACTTTACTGCCACATCCTGTACTTACTGCACCGTACTGCCACATCCTGTACTTACTGTACTTTAATGCCACATACTGTATTTAATGTACCGTACTGCCACATACTGTACTTACTGTACTTTACTGCCACATCCTATACTTACTGTACTGTACTGCCACATACTGTACTTAATGTACCGTACTGCCACATCCTGTACTTACTGTACTTTACTGCCACATACTGTACTTACTGTACCTTACTGCCACATCAAGCATACTATACTTGCCACGATAAATAAACATTCTGCATCCCAGTACAGCAGGGGTAAGAGTATGTTCCTATTCTTATTTTATTGCTACACACTCACTATTAAATGGAGTAAATTGATACTTAAACCGCATCTCAACCGGAATGTGTTTGTGTGATTAGACATCATCCTGGGCTATATATTGACAAGAATATGTTAGGTAGTGTAAAATTGTTTACAATTTATAGCAACAGTAAAAATTCATCGCTTTTAAATAATAAATGCAATGATCAGCTAGCAACTCTGATAAATAAGGGTAAAAATTACATTTACAATTATTTTTTGCGCTACTTGACAAAATAAAGCCCCAAATGATACAGCATCAAATGTGAATCATGAATAACAGCTGGATAGCAGTGAGTACAATGTTTAAATGAAATCACATGGTTCGTCCGAAATGAAACTCTCAAAGGTCCTAGAATTGAGTCAAGAAGTGAGATAAATATGATAAAGTTGGGGAGATCTGGAAGGAATCCAAAAGCGATAAACTGAGGGAACCCGGCTGTTCAGCTAACCTATAAAACATCCCCTGCGACCCTTTGTGATGATCCGTAACAACAGACATTGTCTTTGAATTTTTATTCCATATAATTTGAGGGGATGCATTTCGTTATGTCTTATATAAATCGATCATATTAATTAAAACCACAAATTTTGTTTAAAATCATATGTTCTATATTCTCAATTATTTATTAAATATCAACCACACTTTCAGTAACTACAAATTTAAGTTGAGTTTTCTAGATAGTGTTACAAGAATTTTTATTTAAAAAAAACTTAACATATTTGGGTCCAATGTTTAACTCAAAGGTGTTAAACTGCACAACAGTAATATTTGCAGAATAAAGTATAAATGAGAATACTTTGCTATATGTACTTCAGGCAGTGAGGAGAATGGTAAATAAAATGTATAGCAAACTTTTATATAGCAAAATATGTTTATCACTTACCAGTGTCTTGATACAATTGTGTTCATGTAAAATAACTGTGATAGATATATGTTAACTGTTCAAAAGAGATATCAATTTTGCCATTGGAATTGAAAACTAATTTTGAAATTTAGAGGAAAAATACAATTGTATTATTATTTCTAATAGTTTACGTAAATAAAAAGAGTATAGTCTATGAAAAAAATGATAAAGCATTTAGGAAATCTTATTAAATAATATGTATTAATTTCCCGCGTGGATCTTGATTCTAATTTTACAAAATGATTTAACTTATATAAATTTCATAACAACGATGAAGACTTGAGTATTGTGTTTCATTCTTAGATTCACCACGAGCAGGAAGGAAAGTGGTTTAAGACTGGGTCTATTTAGTAGTGCGATTTAACTACATCATTAACCCCAACAACCTCATGATAAGTAAAACTGCCTTTCACAGCACCGTACAATCTGCTATGAAACCTGGAGACATGCCGCCGGAAGACAGTTTAAGACTGGGGCCACCCCTACACGCACTGTGGTCCATTAATAGTAGTGCGATTTCACTACATCATTAACACCAACAACCTCATGACTAGTAAAACTGCCTTTCACAGCACCGTACAATCTGCTATGAAACCTGGAGACTTGCCGTCGGAAGACAGTTTAACACTGGGTCCATTACTAGTAGTGTGATTTTCACTACATCATAACACCAATAACCTCTTGACAAGTAAAACTGCCTTTCACAGCACCGTACAATCTGCTATGAAACCTGGAGACTTGCCGCCGGAAGACAGTTTAACACTGGGTCCATTACTAGTAGTGTGATTTCACTACATCATTAACCCCAACAACCTCATGATAAGTAAAACTGCCTTTCACAGCACCTTACAATCTGCTATGAAACCTGGAGACTTGCCGTCGGAAGACAGTTTAACACTGGGTCCATTACTAGTAGTGTGATTTCACTACATCATTAACCCCAATAACCTCTTGACAAGTAAAACTGCCTTTCACAGCACCGTACAATCTGCTATGAAACCTGGAGACTTGCCGCCGGAAGACAGTTTAAGACTGGGGCCACCCCTACACGCACTGTGGAAGGGGCCCATCCGCCAACCCCTACACGTACGTAGAAGTGACCCACCCACCCACCCCTACACGTACAGTGGTAGTAGTGACCTCTTTTATGAATTAAATAGGCTGTTTGCACAGCACTTTTTTTTAGCAAAGGCTTGTAAAACTTATTTTAATTTTCTTCTTTTGCAAAGTTGATAGGGAACCTGGATTGTTTGGCGATGAAGTGGAGTGATGGTAGATTCAATCATATCGGGTCACTGATCCAACCCTCAATCCATTCCTAGTCCTCACAAAGAGGGATGCGATCGAGAGATTTATTTTTCCTTCAGCTTCCAACAAAAATGTGTAATGAAAATATCGTTTAGGAGTTTATGTTGGTACAATGGCTTTTTATTTGAGTGATTTAAAACACATTGTTTAAGCATTCCAATTTTGGTAACAAGTCGTATTTAGCATTTTCTGAGGCAATTATATTAATTTTCATTATTTAGTTCGAGTCAAATCCTAAAGTGAACTATATAGTAAATAATATTAAAAGTAAACACTTCTGTAACAGTTAAAAATAATTAGATTTCAACTAATGTACATATTAGTACATAAATAATTAATCTTCATACTTGTGCATTAATAATTACTACGTTTGTTCTTGAGGATTTGGGGATGTAAAAAGAGGGATCCCCAAATTACTTTTTTATATTTTTTGGGGGGAGGGTCAAGTGACGTACGTATTGACCCACAGTACGTGTATGGGTGGGCGGGTGGGTCAATACCACAGTACGTGTATGGGTGGGCGGGTGGATCAATACCACAGTGCGTGTATAGGTGGGCGGGTGGGTCAATACCACAGTATGTGTATGGGTGGGCGGGCGGGTCAATAGGTGTGTGTATAGGTGGGTGAATGGGTCAATACCACTCTACGTGTATGGTTGGGTGGGTGGGGTTTTTTGTATCAGGCTAAAAATACAAGTTGATGACCTTGTAAATCACATGGTGAAATTGGAGAAATAGTTACTCGACACACATTTAGTGCACTATTGGATGTGACCTCTGTTCCTTTCTTCACTGTGCCACTTGTCTATCAAAAACACTAACGCAAGCTGTGGTTTTACTAGTTTGTTGAAATTATACATGATAGAGTACGGTTAAGTGTCGGGTTAGTTTGCTACGTTAAGAACGCATGTCCTGCACGTACTTATCACATGAACAGTAGCACAGACTTTAAGACTGCAGTACGTTAAAGATTATGTAGAGTTTACGTGTATAATTACATAGCTTCTAGTTATCTATAGTGTTAACTTATACTTGCCTGTCAATCTTTATATATAAAAGAGAAAGCCCTTACTCACTCGTCACTTATTCTTCCACTTTCATACAGAGCTGAAATTGGGTAGAAATGTTTGTTGTAGGCTAAATAGGCAAACTAAAGTATTTTTATCTTGATAAAATACTCCTAAGGGGCATAAACCACCCCTAAAACATTGTGTTTATTTTAGTAAATTGGACTTAACAACTGTATTGTAAATAAATAAACAGTCGTGTTTATTTTGTATGTTTGACATGTATCCTATTAATGCATTAAGACTTTACAGTTAACTAATTAATCACACTTTTTCTATATATTTGTTCTCTATACAATCACGTGTGAAATCTATTTGGGAAATTACGATGAAGGTAACCGTGCTTAAATTCCCCTTGTAGACTTAAGACTTCCCCTTAAATTCCTAGATAACCGAACTGTACTATCTAGAAGAACGGCAGAAGGTTGAGCTTTTTTATATTGACGTGATGGTTTAGATTTTAGAGGGAAACACGGGGGAAGGGTAAGCAAGCTCAGAGAATAACCCCGTATCGAAGCAAGGGCTGACGGCTCGTCTATATACAAAAACTAATATTTGTGTGTGTCCTTTATGCATTACTAAACCACTCATCGGATCGCCATGAAACTTTGGGAAGGTGTAGAGTTCACTCCCGGGAAGGTTTCTGGCTTGGTTTCATTCACTCCCGACTTGCCCCACACCACTGGCCTTTAAAGTTTCAATGTTATTCTTATTGAGTTATTTTATTAATCTTCAGATGTTAGATAAAAACAAATTAAATGAAAACTTTGAAATTTGCTTAGTGATTTTTTATTTAAATTTAACATTAAAAAGAGAAAAACTAAAACTTGACTGTTTATTTATGTTAATCCCGCAGCAAGGCACGAGTAACTAGCCGGTATTAAGACGTATACTTGAAGCAGCAAGGCACGAGTAACTAGCCGGTATTAAGACGTATACTTGAAGCAGCAAGGCATGAGTAACTAGCCGGTATTAAGACGTATACTTGAAGCAGCAAGGCACGAGTAACTAGTGGGTATTAAGACGTATACTTGAAGCAGCAAGGCACGAGTAACTAGCCGGTATTAAGACGTATACTTGAAGCAGCAAGGCACGAGTAACTAGTGGGTATTAAGACGTATACTTGAAGCAGCAAGGCACGAGTAACTAGCCGGTATTAAGACGTATACTTGAAGCAGCAAGGCACGAGTAACTAGCCGGTATTAAGACGTATACTTGAAGCAGCAAGGCACGAGTAACTAGTGGGTATTAAGACGTATACTTGAAGCAGCAAGGCACGAGTAACTAGCCGGTATTAAGACGTATACTTGAAGCAGCAAGGCACGAGTAACTAGCCGGTATTAAGACGTATACTTGAAGCAGCAAGGCACGAGTACCTAGCGGGTATTAAGACGTATACTTGAAGCAGCAAGGCACGAGTAACTAGCCGGTATTAAGACGTATACTTGAAGCAGCAAGGCACGAGTAACTAGTGGGTATTAAGACGTATACTTGAAGCAGCAAGGCACGAGTAACTAGCCGGTATTAAGACGTATACTAGAAGCAGCAAGGCACGAGTAACTAGCCGGTATTAAGACGTATACTAGAAGCAGCAAGGCACGAGTAACTAGCCGGTATTAAGACGTACACTTGAAGCAGCAAGGCACGAGTAACTAGCCGGTATTAAGACGTACACTTGAAGCAGCAAGGCACGAGTAACTAGCCGGTATTAAGACGTATACTTGAAGCAGCAAGGCACGAGTAACTAGCCGGTATTAAGACGTATACTTGAAGCAGCAAGGCACGAGTAACTAGCCGGTATTGAGACGTATACTTGAAGCAGCAAGGCACGAGTAACTAGCGGGTATTAAGACGTATACTTGAGGCAGCAAGGCACGAGTAACTAGCGGGTATTAAGACGTATACTTGAAGCCAGGCACGAGTAACTAGCGGTATTAAGACGTATACTTGAAGCAGCAAGGCACGAGTAACTAGCGGTATTAAGACGTATACTTGAAGCAGCAAGGCACGAGTAACTAGGGGTATTAAGACTATACTTGAAGCAGCAAGGCACGAGTAACTAGCCGGTATTAAGACTTATACTTGAAGCAGCAAGGCACGAGTAACTAGCGGTATTAAGACGTATACTAGAAGCAGCAAGGCACGAGTAACTAGCCGTATTAAGACGTATACTTGAAGCAGCAAGGCACGAGTAACTACGGTATTAAGACGTAACTTGAAGCAGCAAGGCACGAGTAACTAGCCGGTATTAAGACGTATACTTGAAGCAGCAAGGCACGAGTAACTAGCGGTATTAAGACGTATACTTGAAGCAGCAAGGCACGAGTAACTAGCCGGTATTAAGACGTATGCTTGAAGCAGCAAGGCACGAGTAACTAGCGGGTATTAAGACGTATGCTTGAAGCAGCAAGGCACGAGTAACTAGCGGGTATTAAGACGTATACTTGAAGCCTTTTCATCTCATACCAGAACTAAATGTCTACGTGGCACAACTAATTTTAAAATGGTCATTTTAGTGGTTAAAATGTAACATTCTAGTACAAAAGCGTAGTTTACTTTCTTAGAGTACTTACGTATACTAAAATGTGTATACAAAAAGTTAGTATATTTCGTATATTTGTATTTTAAGTATCAATTTAGGATAATAATATTCCAGGGATGAATGGTACCACGCTATGTGAGTGAGTGTTTTAGTCATTAGTTTAATCCCTGTAGATACTTTTGAGAGTCATCCAATCATAATAACAGTAAAATCGTGAATTGATCAATGTTAATGTGAAACAGCTGACATCTGTATAGTAAAGTAATAGCTGACACTGTACAGTGAAGTAACAGATGACACTGTACAGTGAAGTAACAGCTGACATCTGTACAGTGAAGTAACAGCTGACATCTGTACAGTGAAGTGACAGCTGACATCTGTACAGTGAAGTAACAGCTGACATCTGTACAGTGAAGTAACAGCTGACATCTGTACAGTGAAGTGACAGCTGACATCTGTACAGTGAAGTAATAGCTGACACTGTACAGTGAAGTAACAGATGACACTGTACAGTGAAGTAACAGCTGACATCTGTATAGTAAAGTAATAGCTGACACTGTACAGTGAAGTAACAGATGACACTGTACAGTGAAGTAACAGCTGACATCTGTACAGTGAAGTAACAGCTGACATCTGTACAGTGAAGTGACAGCTGACATCTGTACAGTGAAGTGACAGCTGACATCTGTACAGTGAAGTGACAGCTGACATCTGTACAGTGAAGTAACAGCTGACATCTGTACAGTGAAGTGACAGCTGACATCTGTATAGTAAAGTAATAGCTGACACTGTACAGTGAAGTAACAGATGACACTGTACAGTGAAGTAACAGCTGACATCTGTACAGTGAAGTAACAGCTGACATCTGTACAGTGAAGTGACAGCTGACATCTGTATAGTAAAGTAATAGCTGACACTGTACAGTGAAGTAACAGATGACATCTGTATAGTGAAGTAACAGCTGACATCTGTACAGTGAAGTAACAGCTGACATCTGTACAGTGAAGTGACAGCTGACATCTGTACAGTGAAGTGACAGCTGACATCTGTACAGTGAAGTGACAGCTGACATCTGTACAGTGAAGTAACAGCTGACATACTTGAGGTGAGATGAAATAATATTATGAATTATGAAACTCTTAATAATAGCCTCTCCTTTCCTTTCACGTTATAAGTAATCTAGCATTTGTTTAGCTGATTCTATGAATATACGATAGTATTGTCATGATGACTTAAAGGTAAGACTAACTGATTATGAACATATCACTAAGGTGACCAAGTGCAAAACTTACAATCAGGTAATCACACACAACACAAGCTTAATACCAACAGTTATAAGGCATATAATAAAGTGATGTATTGCAGCATACCGTGTTCATCATCGTCAGACCGACTGAATCTGTCAGCGTCTTGTGCGTCCGTAAGGTGGATAGGAAGGCTGTGGAACTCCATGTTTATAGAGTATATGGATGGGATTACTTAAAAAAGCCCTTTTATTAGATTAGGGTTTATTTATTTTAAAAATATATTTTTTGTTTTAATTATAAAAAAATGTATCTCTAAAATATATACACTAATGTTATAACATAGTTTTAGTCTGTAAAACCTTATTAAGATATTTGTTTCTTAGCATTAGGCGCTAATAAACAAATTAAACAAACTTATACAACACTTCCAATGTTGTTTTCATGTCCATAAGTAAATTATATTGCTAACAGTAAAAAAAAAACTGTTTTGATTTGTTTCAGAAATTATCATTAGTATTAGATAAAAATTGTACGTTATTCCAAAAATGTTTACCACGCAATTTTTTCAAACTTAAATGAAGCTTATTCTATTAACAATACTACCGACAGATCACTATAATATGTCTAGGAAAATACGGATTCTGTTCCTTTCAATTATCGGTTAGTTTCTTGCTCTAAAACATTGTAAAAAGGAACCATCCATTAATGTAAATAACTGCGGATGTCAGCAAGTTTAACAAAGGCACGCCGTACTCCAGTCGCTTTCATTCCATTAATGCTGTTTGCTTTAGGCCTATATTCAATCCTCTTTGAAAAGTTAGAGTCACTCTAAAAAAAATGTTTAAATAGTTTTAAGGATGTGATTAACTATTCATACTATATTTTGTATTAATGTTAAAATTATTATGAACATATTGATTGTATGTAAAATAAATCACGAATACGTTTTTAAGTTGCGCTACTATTAAACTACAGATAAAAATGCTGTACTACTTTAAAAAGTCATTATTAATATATAAACTGACAAACATAACAAACTACTTTATTTTCGTGTATACTTCATGAAATTAAAGTTAGATGTAGTAATTTTTAGACCACTACTCTTATGTCAATACATTTCTCAATCAGTTATAGTTTTTTTAATATCCTCACCTAAAATTGTATAAACCAAAGGAATTCAAACCGTTTATTTGCCATGAGATTGTTCACGGGTAAATAACAAAAAAAAAAAAACGCGAGCTGTTTTCGCCTCTCTAATTCATAAACTTCTCAACACAACTATAGTCAAAAATATACTATAAAAAGGTATTAATTGTTTTTAAATGAAAAAGAAATTTATCAATTTAACGAATACCTTAAAAAACTAATAGACTACATGAAAAAAAATACAGTATCAATAAATTCAAAGAAAATAAGTATTTTAATAACTTTTGATAGCAAACAACTAAAAAGAAACACTATTTGGAAATGAATATGGTATAATGAATACTCGGAAAAATCAAAACGAAAATGTTCAAAAAAGAACTAAAAATGTTAACAATATAATACCTTTAAACCTTTCTTGATAATTTTCGCACAATGTACATTTCGACTTCTTCAGGTACATATGCAAGATTATAAAACAGTATAAATAAACCAACAATATAAATCAGTAGTGAATAGTTGGAAGATCATAATTTCTTCATTTATATTGTTTTACTATGTTGCATATGTACCTGAAGATCGACTTCAATGAAGTCTAAATGTACATTGTACAAAAAATGTCAAGAAATGTGTTAAAAGGTAATATATTATTAATATTTTAAATTTATACTTCTATGTTATTAATAATTTTGGTTTTTTCGAGTGTTCATTTTAACATATTTATTTCCTAATAGTGTTTCTTATTAATTATTTGTTATCATATAAGTTATAAAAGTAGTTATTTTATTTTTATTTATTGATATTGTCTTATTTATCATTATGTCTATTAGTTTTGTATCTTTTAAAAAGGATTATTAGTATAGTTTGTAAACAATTTTAATTCGTTATCTTGATGAATGACAATCCCTTCATTCTAGGTAAAAGGCCTCACAAAAATAAAACAATTCTATGGAATTATTTAAAATATTTAAATTATTTCAATACATATTTCTCCAATAACAACTTAAACAGAAAATGGATGTGATATGTTAACAAACGAATGATGTTTCGTATTATTTTACCACTTCTTTTTCAAACTGGCATTTCATAACTTGCCCCAAGATATTAAACACATTTTGAACTGTGTTCTTTAGTGTTAAAGATGTCTTTCATTTGGATTATGTATTTTACTATTGGGGAAATATTTTAAGAAAATTTAATATTATATTCAAATATCATTAACACCGTCAATCAGCATATTAAATATAACAGTTCTTCTAACAAGGCTGGAGATAATTCTTTATAAGGACACTTTAGAATTTAGAAAGGAACAAGGAAGAAAATGAAATTTGTTTACGAAGTTATCTCTTTGTTGGAGGAGGAAATAAGTTGTAAGGGGCTTGTAGAGCCTTGCACAACTCAAGTCTCCTACTTCATCCCTTCAACTTCAGGCAATATTCTGTTAAAGGTAAAATAGTATGCTTATATATATAATATGATTACATGTTAAGTATAATCATTGATTATTAGATTAAAAAAGTAAGATTGTTGCGTTTCACAGTATTTTTTATATGTAACATGTTAAAGTATAATAATTTATAACTCTTCAATTTGATTTTTACTATAAAATACAAAGAGAACGGTAGATATACTTAACGTTTCCTGTATTTCTAAAAATACAACGATATTTTAATGAATCGAAATAAAATGGTTTCGTTCATGCTTGATTAATTTGAAACGCAGCTTTACAGGATCTCCTATTTAAAAAATAACCTATGAACTTTAAGGTAAATATCAAATCGAATCATTTATCTATACGTTTATATGAACAATCATAGATAATACAAAAAGATCCCACTCATTCTACCGCACGTTCATCAGTTTATAGTTCGTATAGCTTTATTTTCAATAATTAATAATAAATCGTTCTATAGGCCTACATGTTTAAGGCATCATTTCTGTTTAAAACATCCGTAGAGAGGTCGGCTACCAGCCGCAACGTGCGGGGAATATTGCCCTAGCCACATATTGGAACGCATTATTCCGCAACGTGACTACAGCTTTAAGAAGAGCCTTCAACTTAGCTCTCTTCAGTTGTTATTCCAATGATATTTTATTAGCTGAAACTACTCAATTTTAGACAACTGAATAACGTTACAACCAGAGTGTTAACTCTTTTGCTGTGCGGATATTTTATGTACAATCATACTGATGTTATGTTTGTTTTCTTACAAATTAATTGCAATACATCTTATTGATGACTACGTTGAGTCTAACATCTCAAAGGCCTATTACTTACTTCATTTCGTTTTTATCTTTTCGTTCGTGAAAACTCGAAAGTGCCATAGTAGTATTCTAATTTCCTCTATAATAACAATTATTATCGAGGTGTTGTTTATCAGACAAACCCTGCCACTAGTTCAATATTAGAATGGCGTGGCTGTAACAATGTACTAAATAGTTCATTTGCTATATTTTACTAACAAAGACATTTAATATTTAGTTTTATTTAGTATATGTTTGATCACATTTGGTTAACATATCGTCATAAAGTTTAAACGTTACGTTTAAATGTAATGAATGTACTATATTTATAAAGTTCAGTTCAGTCCCCTTATAAAATGTTTTTAGTGGCACAGTACCCGAAATGGAGGAGTGTTTTGCCTCTACAGATGATAGATGGAGTTCAGTATATCTTGGTGGAGATATTTAAAGAAGAAATTAATGCATTTTATGTTTGGCGCAAGTAAGAAAAACGCTAAATATTGAAATAATATACTTTATGCTAGGATAAAATAATGCAATTTTTACTCCAAGAGTCAGAAGAGTAAGAAGGGAGATTTGGATTAGTTTTTTTTTTTTTTTTTTTTTTTTTTAATTTTCAACGTTGTATGTTTGCTGGTACTGGCGTGTGTAGAGGGTGAGTGTATGATGCTGGCTGGTGTGTTTACCAATGTGATTTCTGTTTGATCAGGATGGCCGTCAATGATATGCGTTCCTTCAACGCCGTACGTGTGTGATAAAGAGGACCTTCGATCATTCATTATTCATTAGGTCATCGTAGAGTGTGGGCGAATATGAGGGACGAATAAGAGAGACGGGTGTATATGTACGAGTGTAGTCATTGTTACTAACTAAGGTCAACTGCTCCTCAGAAAGAGCTATTTATTTATTAACAGCCCAATATCAAGGGCAACTAAGGGATCTACACTTTTACGTGGGATCCGAACCAGATATAATTGGTCTGATTATCAGCTAATTGCCAATCCTGACACTCAGTACTATTCCTTACACAACATCTGAACTTTGACCCAGACTACTCTATGAAAGTAGCTGTAGCCTGACTGTTTGTGGGGAACTATGCAAATGGGTTAGACTTGTCCCGTTGTTTCTTGTACCATTTCCCAGATATCATTATCAAATACCTACGTTTATGGTAATACACAATCCTGCCATCCTCCGTCCATCTCACACATCCTTCACACGCGAAAGGGATAAAAATATATGCCATCATTTTACTAAGTTATTGTAGAGAGCGTGAGAATTTTAAGTAAATTCATATACAGGGTGAGTTACCCTCTATAAAACACAGCTACGACATCTTACTCTCATAAGCTATTGTTTTACTAATAGCCTATTTTCCAAAGTATTTTTTACAGCAGCCTACCCTAAAATAAACTTACATATTAGCAAACACGTTGAAATTGGCTACATAGGCTTTGGGCCTATTGTTAGGTAATACTAATTACAGTGTGGCCTTTATACATCTTTTTACAGCAAAATAAGCTAATGAAATGCGTGAGTTATATTGCTTCGCATTGAAAAATATATAAAATTTTAGTATTTTTTTGCATGTGTATCATTTTGACTCGCACTTTTTCCTGACTAAGTGCAATAATACAGTTACCTCTTCTTTTGTTTCCACAGTTCACAAAAGATTATTTGATTTTTGAGTCAGCCATCAAACTATCACTAACCCACTCTACATTTGTGTGTTTCGATTGAATTAGGGATCACTTGGGTTGGATCCCTTTGGTAGGACCGTCAATAACGTGTGTTTTGTCAACGTCGTACGTGAAAGATAAGGAGGACCGTCAACAATGAATGTTCCGTCAACTTCGTACATGTATGATGAGAAGGACTGTCAATAATGTATGTTCCATCAAAGTCATATGACGAAGAGGGCCGTCAGTTATGTGCGTTCCGTCAATGGCGAACTTATATGATGATGTTCCCCATCTACTTACATCATCACTTACTAACAACATCAAAACTTACTTATTTTATAAGTACCCTAAAATCAAAATAAAAATACAAATATGTTTTCAGTTTAGCTTTGACAAATAAATTTTAATTAAGTAGTAGAAAGGTATATTAAATAATATAAGTAATAATTAGAGAAGGACAAATCCTTTCACATTATGATAACGCTGTCATTTTCATCTTAAAATGGTGATGTCCAAAATGACTCATCACATAAATACGTTCCTTATTTAAAATTTTGAAATTGTTTCTAGATCTTGGTCCACAGAGTTCCTTAATAACATTGAAACACTCTAAATGTAGTGTGTGTTAGTATCTTGATTGTATAAACCTACAATAGATATTCCATCTAATAGGAATATTTGTGCCTGTAATTTTGTTAATGTAAATTTAGTGAGGCCCACAACCACAGCTGGTTTAAACTGCATTACAATTATGCCTACATGGAACTCCACAATGGAACAAAAAACTTGATATTTTGACACTCATTTAAAAATTTAAAATTGGATCGAAAATCTATCTGTGTATAAAATCAATGTTAGTTCATTGATTATTTTTGTGTATAAAATCAATGTTTAGTATTAATTTAATGGCATGTAAAGAATCTTTTATAAACTGTGGAACCAAGTTAGGGACTAACTGACTTAAAACTCACCCTACGTCGTAGTTAGTTTGTTGCAAACTATCGTTCTTATAGTAAAACCAAACCTAAACTAATATTATCGATTAGAGAAAAGCATTTACACGCCATTCCAGTAGAGATAAAACTATCAAATCTCCCCAGAGTGGAGTCAAGAAGTGTGATAGATAATAAAGTCAAGGCGGACAGATCTGGAATGAATCCAAAAGTGATAAACTGGGGGATGCCGGCTGTTCAGCCCTCCCGAGCGACTTCGTGAACAGGTTACAAAAGGTTTCAGGAAGTGTTCACCCACGTGTAAGTATACAGTCTGTGATATGTTTCATTAAATTGGTCTAAGTTTAAATTCAACCAAATTTTATTTAAACAAAATGATCATTTACTTCATATGCTTTTACCTTTTCATAATATTTCAATAAAAGTTTAGTTCTTATTTTGTTATTATAATGTACATCATATACCTTAAGCACATGAGTGTTGGAACGTAACACTAAAAGTATCAAATGACACTATATAAGCTTTCATATTTATTAAATTCATATATTTCATGAATCGTGAATCAACTCACTGTTTGTTATCATTTTGTTGAATCAACCACGTAGTTGTTCATAATTAATTACTTTCGTTCATAATTATATTTATACATTTAATAATCAATGGAACGAAAATAATTATCTAATAAAATGGGATTTTATCTAACTTTTTGGATTGTATGCTAGCTACTAGATTTATGTCTTAAATTAAGAGTATGTTTCCTTTTTAGTGTACCAATATTATCGATTGTTCCTGAATTTTAGGTGAGAAAGCTATTTATTTATTATTCTACACAATTGTAGGTAACATTTGTGCACATTACAGTTAAATAGTGTAGGTTCGTAAAAATAGTAAAATGTTAAATAAATTAGTAAAATGTTAAATAGACAAAAGGAAATTGCCAACAAATGAAATTTTTTTCATGACGTGATCACTTAAATGTTATTTCGAGTTATTTTTATACCACTATTAAAAGTATTTCTTTATACAGTATTTGATTCTTACATCCAGGTTGTAGATAAAAATCAATCATTTTGAACACTTAATATTTTTTAAATTAAAAATGTTGCTTCTATCTTTAAAGCGATCCACATTAACTGAAATATATCTAAAAACAATAAATACATTTATTATTATTATTATATTATGTTTTTTTTAAGATTTCACCCCTCTTTAGTGTACAGTCAGTTCCGTCCACAGTAGACCTTTGGTACAGTCCAAACATTTACACTATTAGAACCTGAACTTTGTTGTGCCCTAAATTACTTTTGCAACTGTTTGTAAATGAATATTCCACTGAAGATTAATTTATTGTTTATTGTTGATTTATTGTTGTTGTTGTTACTGCTTTTGTTGTTATATATTTACTCTTGTTAATATTCCTAATATTTGGAGTGGTCAAGGTATTTATACTGTTATGTTTTATTTCAATGTGTTAAGCTATATTATCTTACATTACTTTTCATATTTATATGTATTTAGATCTAATAAGATATTGGTTTTTAATTAATATAATCTTTTTTATTGAATGTATGATTTAATTGTTATCTAATTAATATCTTTTGATAGTATAAATGTTAAGAAACTTAGCAAGTTTATTAAGAAAGAAGAAAAGAAAAAAAAATAAATTAATAATGATAAGTACTAATTGAAAATTAACAATTGAAAGAAATAAATGGATAAAAATGTATTTTATTAAATAAATATTATAGCAAATGTATTTATAAATAAGATTTTTCCTCAATTAGCCATAGGCTAGAGGAATAAATAAAAAAGACTACTTGTAGAATATTTGTTGTAAAAATAAATAAATAAATGAAATGAAATTATTATTATTATTATTATCATTATTATTATTATTATTATTATAATTATTATTATTATTATTATTATTATTATTATTATTAAAAAGTCTATTTAACGAAATCGATTTCTTTGAGAAAAAAAACATCTCTATCTAAACTTGCAGACGAAGTAGGTTGTCTTTTTTCTATAAAGTAAAACTTTTAATAAACTTGTAAGAATTATAGTTTTGTAACTTGTTTATATTTTACGTGCTTTTATGAACTACTGTATGATATATAAACTCAATGATATTTCAATTATTGAATAAACATTAGTTTCTTATTTGCTAAGAATCAAACACAATCTAATTTTTTCATTTCTTATCGCACTAATAATTTAATAAGACTACTGAATTGTTTATTCTCAATGCTTCACTCACCTGCGACTGGCGAGAGCTTCCGTAAGACGCACCACCGAGACTTCCACTGGAACAGAGGGAATACATTAGTGGAGTGTCAGAGTAAGTGAATCGTTTATGAAAGTAGCTTTAACGTTTCTTGTTGTTCAAATATTATTTCTAAAATTCTATTTAACTTACAAGAAACCATTTACGTACTATCATAGAATCCTTTAGATAATTTTGACTAAATATACAAATGTTTAATTTCAATATCTTAGTATACAACCAAAACACAATGACAATAAATTGGTCGGTAGCTTAGTTTGTTGAATCTAAGTTTCATAAGTTAATGGTTCTCAGTTCGAACCTAATCAGAGCTATAAAAAATGTTCAAATCGATCAGCTGGTAACCACTGGATCATTTGTCACTGGAGTATTAATGAATGACACTTTTTAATGAATATTCGGCCTTAGTTTGTAACAGTAACTACATCCATTCACCTACACTCATCATTCTAAATTCAAATTCGCCCACATCTTGGTGGCATAAATAAAATAAATACACGTGTTTAATGTCACCTAACATTTAAATATTTTGAAAAAAAACGTTAACGTAGGGTTAAGAGCTTGTACGAAGTTACAAGTGACAGATTTGTATGGTAAGGTCTATTTTCGTCTTTTGTAAATATAAGTAATTGAACGTCACTAATTTTTATCTTTTTTACAGTTCTCGATTTCATATTTAGTTTCTTTGAATAAATTTCAACGGTCAAGGATTAATTACACTAGTTGATATGTGGTATTTAATGAAATGCAAGGGTCCACTCAGCTGTAGGAACTTTGAGCGTATGACACATAAACATTATTAATTACACTAGTTGCTATGTGGTATTTAATGAAATGCAAGGGTCCACTCAGCTGTAGGAACTTTGAGCGTATGACACATAAACATTATTAATTACACTAGTTGCTATGTGGTATTTAATGAAATGCAAGGGTCAACTCAGCTGTACGAACATTGAGCGTATGACACATAAACATTATTAATTACACTAGTTGCTATGTGGTATTTGATGAAATGCAAGGGTCCACTCAGCTGTAGGAACTTTGAGCGTATGACACATAAACATTATTAATTACACTAGTTGCTATGTGGTATTTAATGAAATGCAAGAGTCCACTCAGCTGTAGGAACTTTGAGCGTATGACACATAAACATTATTAATGATTTAAATTTCATTAGCTTTAATGTCACTCATTTGTTGTATACAGCCTTTAATTTTTTTTATTTTTATTTTTTACAGGCTATATATTTTCTTATACATTTTCTAAAACCCTCTAGTTGTATTAAGATAATTTTCTGCTAACTAAATTGAAAGAAATAATTGCTTCATTCTTTAATGTCTTTTTTTATTATGTGTGTTTAGTTTAATCCTCGTATTCCTACAAGAAGTATGGGCAGTATATTCAAGTAGAATTGTTATTGTTCTTACCCATTCTTTCTTATTTTCATTTTTTTTTTTTCTTAAATTACTTTTGAGCTGTTTTTTTTTATAATTGTAACAACTGAACAGCTGTTCCTTGCCTTATATAAAGGTCTTGACTGTAAACAATTACATGATATCCATAACACAAGTTCAGTGGCGCTGCAACTGGAATATATATTACACAATCACGCCCTCCGTTTGGCATTCAAGTGGAGCTGTATTTTAGTTAATCTCTCAATATTGTTATAATCCAGGTTATTATAATTAATATTTAACATTCTTTTAAAATACGTATCCGTGTTTGGAATTATTTAAGCTTCAGCTTACAACATTTAGCGGCTAAATATTGTAAATATCTCAACATGATTGGTATTTGGATAATGTTTTATTAATCTTCATTATTGTTTGTGTGCGAACTGAAATGCCCATTAGAGTGTTTAACTAGTGCAATTTACGTAGCAAAACATATGTAAAATCAGGTGATATTAAAGTAATTAAAATACACAATATTATTTTATAAATGGCACCAGATTATTTTTATTAATCTATCAATTAAACTGATATCAACTACATTACACTTCACTTATAAATTCTTATGTCAGTTCACAGGAATGTACTTGACATAAGTTTACTAAATAATTTTTGGCCAAAAGTCACCCCCCCCCCCTGTAACTTTTGAACGTAATGAAACAAACCAATATCTTATGGGAGATAGTTATGTAATGACTAACGATGATTTTTGCGCCAAATGAGAACTTAACTCCTCAACACAAATTGGGGGGGTTGGGGGCAAGTCCAACATTTCAAACGCAAACCCCCATCAAGTGAAAACTCATTTTAAATGTCTCTATAGAAAGGAGAACAATGCCACAAACTAGAGGTCTCAATCCAGTACTACAGCCTGTAGAAGGTTTATTAAAAAGTTACACTAAAAAAACAATGGTTTTGATGACTCATTGTTTGTTCGAACTTTTTCTTAATCTAAAATAACTAAACTTAACGTTAAAATCTTACTTCGACCTTTTTAACTTGTTATAGTTATTTTAAATCTAGAGATATTTTTTATTGATTTGAAACGTAATATTTAGTTAAAGTTTTGACAGACTGTAGTTTTGTATTGGATTGAGAAAGAGACCTCTAGTTTGTGGTATTGTTCTTCTTTTATAAAAACCTTTAAATTAGGTGTCACTTGATGGGGGTTTGCATTTGAAATTTCGAACTTCCCCCCCACCCCACTCCCCATTTGTGTTGAGGTGTTAAGTTATAATATAGCGCAAAAATCATCGTTAGTCATTACATAAGTATCCCCCATAAGATATTGGTTTGTTTCATTCCGTTCAAAAATTACAGGGGGGTTGGGACTTTTAGGACTCCTTGTATATTGTTTTGATGAGATTTACAAAATAATTCGCTTTTTGTGTCGTTTCTATCATTATTACAGGACATACTGAAATGTTGGCACGTTGGGCGGGTGACAGTGCCTTTAAGACTGATCGTATGGCTTATTGGAAATTACTAAAAGATAGTTACCATGAATGAACTATAAGTCGATAACACATATACATTAGGTAACTAATGCTACAAACAGATCAGCAGTTTATATTTATTATATAGATTATAAATATGTTATATTTAATAAAAATGTGAGTGTAACTTTATTGTTCATTCAATGATTCAAACGCATTTTAACTAGGCATTCTCTGTAGTTTATTTAGTGACTGTGGAATTATAATTACATTGTATGATGTTGGTTTTAATCTAAAGCTTCATAGGAGTTGATTGTTTTGGTGGGTTTTAGGTAGTTACTTTAAACATAAATTAACACGAAGTAACACACACATCACAGTGGATCACGTACATTTATTTATTTATATTGAGATATTTATTTAACTCTAAATGGACTAAATGCATGATTATCGGATCAACGATTGCGGTGATTGTATCTTATAAAATATTGTTCTAAACCAAAGTATATACAAAATTATTTATAGACATATGTAAAAAAGTAGGCCTAATCAGTTTAATTTTAAATGACAAGGGCAATTTCAGTCTCCATAAAAATATAACCTCACAAGACCTTGTAATAACTAACAATTCAATAAATAAAACCGTTTGATAAACAACCCTGAATTTGTGTATCCCTCAGAGATTTGCTAACGCAATCCATTACGTTGACAGCTGCAGAGGGGTGGGGATTGTTGTAGGGGGTGCTTGTTCAAAGGGTTGTATGACGACCGATCGTCGAGTACCATTGCCATTGCTCGTATGTTCAACGCGCGTTGTGGCAATATTTACTCGCAGTTGACATAATATTACTTTATTATAGTATCAATAAGTTTATTATTTTATATGTTATAAATCATACTATCAAGATAATTTTAACAAGTTGATCTCTTTCTCTATAGTTGTATAAACTAAAACCTTTTTTAATTTATTCTATAAGACTCATAAATATAAAAAAAGGTAGAATCACTTATCGTGTTTTTGGGTATTGAAGTAAACAGAGTTATTTTCTTACTCTATTTGGTTGGTAAGAGAAACGTTAAAATCTCATACCAACGTAGAGATTTATCACACAAAAATAAGTAAGATACAAACCTAAAATTGTTTTTAAAAGAAAACCATACAGATTATCAGTTTTGAATAATCAGAACATTAACTCGCATATTTATTTATTTTAATTAACCGATAAAATTGGTGAATTACTGACGTATATTAATTACAAAGTCCCTATTTTGGCTATTATTAACGGCGAAATTGTGACTATATCAATAATATAAAAATTTTCAAAATATAATAAAAATGTTGCATTATTTATATAATTTACTAAAACTGCTGATGAATTTATGAACGTCAGGGATTTTGTACTGTACTAACCGACAGCCTTTGCTTCACTATGGAGTGGTTCTCTACGCTTGCTCACCCATGGTTCTCTCTAAACCAATATCAAATCTCTTAGATAACAAGGCTTTATGGTCTATAAATCGCTGTAAGAGGGAATACAAAGTAGTGAAATATATCAGAGTTAGTAGAAATTACCTTAAACATTTCGCAAGAAAACTGTGACATGCTAATGTTTTTTCTATCAACTGTTGAATGATATAATGAAATATATTATTTAATTAAATCAGTACCAATGTTGCTCTTATGGGAAAAATGAAACATTGATGGGCTGTTTCAACCCCTTAGGAATGGCATTTCGATAAACTCTTCATAAGTGCATCTCTATTATACAAAATCTAACTTCCCTTCAAATTTCATTAAAATGGATTCAGTGATTTCGGAAATTTCGTGATGAGTGAGTACAAAAATGGACGAGGTCCTAATCTAGAAATTAATCTACATTTCAGGTTAATTATAGTTTTACAAAAGTTTAAATGTACAGTAACAATACATGTATTTACATTTATGCAGCTAGGTGCTAAGTGGCAGGATACTGTACGCCTCTAGTATATTTCAGATTCAGATGTTCTATGTCTGTATTGTAAATTTTGTATGAAAAGTGTATTGTTATTTACAAGCCGTAACTACTCAATACAATTATCAGGCACTAATGTCACCCTTATTCTATCATATGTTGTAGTTTGTATGTAACTGTTCATGTTTATGTTGGATGAGAATCAACTGTCGTCATAAGAAATCGTATTTATTATTCAAATGATTAAAATTAGAGACTGGTATATTTTATATTTGAATCTATGATACTACACCTATAGACATGTTCGATTTTTGTAAATTGAGTTCTTCCTAATAGTGTTTATTGGTCTTTTTTCTCAATTATATATTTTAGAAGTATAGACCTAATTTCAGAAAAAAAAAACTTTTAAATGATTTGTAATTGTTTAATATAACTAATATTTATATTTCTAACAATATAAGATAAACTACAAAATATAAAATTATATCTGTTTAATGTGTAATAAACCAACTTTTTCCATATTTTGCGTTTTGGAAGGAGAAATTTTACACTTGCAAAAATAATAAATATTTGTAACTTGATGTGGATATGTGTCTAACTCTTAAGCTTATAAAGAGTTTATAAAAGCGAACACCTTAATATACTTCCAGCAGGGTTAGCATTGTTTCCAATTGAAAATATTGCTTGTTTGCAAATAAAGATTTGTACAGTGATTTTGTATTCGTAGATTGTCACTTGTATAGGATTCGTTGTCACGCATCCGAATTACTATTATTATTTTATTCATGTTTTTATTGTTATTAATAAATATTAATATTCAACTTTAAAATTATTTGTGTACATTTTATAAACTCATGCCCTGTTATTTGTAAAAAGATTTTTACCGGAGTAGAATCTGATTTTACCCATTTATATTATTTGGAATCGTGATAAATCAAAGGGAATTTTTTTATTTTGGTGACAAGGAATCATAGAATTAGAATTTCTGTTATGTATTATTTTTTTATTTTTTTTATATACCATACCGAAAACTGATACAATCATAGTGTCATAGGAGGAGGCCGACCGTAGAGAAGTCTCTATATTACACCTATCCACATTTAGCTCATAAGTACACATATTAATTAAAGTTACCTTGACAAGATAGTTTGTATCATAATTATTATTTTGTGTATATATATATCAATCCCGCCTTACTTGTATAACATATTGTTATTATCTTTTATAGTTATAGATTGTGTAATACAAATTTATTTAGTTAAACTGTTACAATGATTAAAACTTGATACGAAGTATTTTGTATGAACGGAAATGTTGAGTAAAGCAGATTTGCATTAGTATAACAATTTAATTTTTAACTAATAAGTCAAAATACAATAAAGCCGGTTCTTGAGGAGAATTTCATATCAGTTGTTAAGATTACACTTGTTTAAAATGAATGCTGCAACTTTAAGACATTTGTAGTAAAATTAAATATTGTTTGTATATATTCTGATCATAACACTATTTAATGAAAGAATGTTATAAAATTGAAATTAAATCATTAATGTTACTATTTATAGCTGGTAAACTGTGACAATCTTGCCTTACTCAATTCGAGATAATAAATATAATAATATTTTCCTAATACAAATTAATTACTTTTATTATTTATTACTTCCATACAAACCTTCTTCCCATCTCGAAATTTGAGAGTACCTTCTATAATGGTATTCGTATCCATAGCACAGTTCGGGAGGCCGCGTCGCCCGCTCTCCACAGACTGACGGGCGGGCAGGCGGTTCAGCGCACACCACCCTCCCGTGCGCACGCACACACACACACTCGGGCACACGTACGTGGTGGCATTAATATTCATGAGCTCTGAAACCCACGCTCCACTCCCAAAAACTAATTGTTTCTGCAACTGCTGAAAAAATACATGCCTTCACAAGACATGAAATATTCAACAAGTCTGTGATAAGCATTGTGGGCTGCCTTAGTTACTACACATGGTGGTTCCGTGTTGTTATTTCATCAAGCAAGTCAATATTTGGTTTATCTCAGGTTAACGTTGTTCCCAACGGTTACTGGAATATCGTTAATTACTGTACTAAATAATTAAATGTCATTTTTTACTATGACGATAAAACATTTTCTGGTGATTATCTGTAGCGAAAATTACGAATTCAATGATGAAAAAATACTCATGTACGATGTTTGTTACATGTGGGGGTATACATAACAACATGTTTTGTATGGTAATTTTCAAAAATTCTCGGTCTCTGGAGGAAGGGGAGCGACCACCTCTCTTTTGTACCAATTGACGACCCCCTGCTCGAAACTCTTCCACCGTCACTGCTAACAATGGTTTGATTGCTGACCCCCTGCCACATTCCTTATAAGGACCGAGTCCCGCACAATTTGAGTACCCGTAACAACATGTTTACGGTCAAACATATTTTTTTCCATTTTTTCGGACTTTTTCCGACTTTTCCGCCCTGATAAAAACGATCATATTCTATAGGTAATTTATCTACTGTAAAAAAATTTTCAAAATAATCTACAAGGCCCCTGTTCATTCTAATTAAAAATATAGATAAAAAAGACACTATGAATAGGTTACATTTTTTTTAAATGACCGTGTGGACTAAGATCCAAAATATGCTGTCAGATAGATCAATGTTAAAAGCGTTTACTCAGCTAATATGTTAATTTATTCAGTTATATATTACTAACGCTAATATTGGCTATTTTATAATAAGACTATTATTGCTACTGGAATATGCAGAGTTGGCTTTATTTCAAATATATATTTTACGCAATTAATTAATGTTGATAAAACCATTGAAAGAATTAGTACAAGTGTTTGCTAGTTTCCTGTTTTTCTTATCGTTTTTTCAGAGTACGTGAGTTATTGAATATGTGTTTGTCGGGAGAGTAGGCTGGACTACGAGATATAGGTGAAACACAACCAAAATACTGACTATATAACATACGAGCAGAGGCAACCTTGTAAATGGGGAATACCACCTTCCTTATGTTTATTTTAACTTATTATGCAAAGCAGAAAAATTTGTTTGGCTATTCTTCTTTTAAAAATATTACCAACTTCATCTTACTTTGTGTGTTTTCCCTCAAGTAATCTATTCTTATAAACAAATTGGACCAACCCAATAAAAAAAATCTTCATTTTTTTTAACTAATTCACGAACTGACACATTAAGAAAAACACTTTGTCATTAATTGTTATTTTCATGTTAGTTAAGAGTAGCTAAGCTACAAAGGACATTAAGGAGAGCTGTCACTAATGTGGTTAGAGCGCCAATTAGTGACTACGGTACAGTTGGAATGGTTTAGTGGTTTTAAACCAAGCCTCTAATCATGATGCAGTCAAAATTATGTGAGCCTTCTCATCAAAAGTGGACTTCTGTTCTTGAACAAAAGCATTTTATCAGAGAAGATGATAAATTTATTACTATATTAATTTTTATATCCCATTAATTAAAACTTACATGACATGTTAATTAATTAATTTATTATTATATTATCCCAACGTTCAATTATAATGAGGATTATTAATATTATTTAGTTGGATAACATATAAGTTTATGAAATTAATTTTGTTTATCAAATAAAAAATTATTTTTAAATTGGCTGGCTCTTGCAAATTTAAAGCACAAGTATAGTTTGTCGTTTTATTTATTTTTGTTCAGTTGGTCTGAAATATAAAATAAATACAATTTTATAGTTTTAAACAATATGACCCAAGTTAATAATACCATACCAGTATTCACTGGTATATCTTCAACTAGAGCAAATATACGGGTTTATACTGATAAAACTAAGTTTACATTTTTCCTTTATAAATAACGCAATTTTACATTTTATTGTTTCGCTTAAAACAAGTTACATTTTTATCCAAAAGGGAGACTGCATATTTCAATTCAATTAGTTATTTGAACTTGTATGTCAATGATCAAACTCTCCACATAACCAGACTTTTTGGAGGAAACAATCCCTAAGCAACTTCAATAGAGGACATTTATAACACTCAATCAGGCATAAATGCTTAGTTTCATCTCTCACTGTCCGCTTTACAATAGAAATAGTTCGACCAATAGATATAACTTCCAGATATTACATCTGGACAGTTTGACTTGTGTTTTGGTTTTATGTAATTTTAACCACGCTGTACAATTCCTTCATACTATCAACTAAACATTGTTATTTGTGATCATTAAGAGCAACCTCAAGATTGTCTTGATCGTACATGTAGTCTCAGTCATGTAGTACAGATAGTCATAACTTTCATTCTAAGTCCTGGAATATCGACCCAGTAAAGGCCTTTATAATAATATTAACTATTACATCCACACTTAAATTCCATCCATACCAGGCATCATCGATATCACTTCATTCCACTCCAAAAGAAAGAAAAGGGTTAGGAGAGAAATGGAACATTAGTTAGTGGTGTTCTGGATCATAGTTAAATATAGAACAAAAGGGACAAAATGTGTTAAAACCATTTGCAATCGTTGAAAATAACAATATAGTACTTTAAGTATGTACAAATTTAGTTATATAAAATGTTTATCTCTTGAGTAGAGCGCTCAGCATGGGGTGATGTACAGCACTAGCTGACAGTACTTCTGCTGCAGCTACACATAGACTTAACGACGGCGCCTGCTGGCTCACAGACGACCACCCGCAGCACAGCCCCCTTCCTTACATCGTCATTATATGCAAATTGCATTTTTTTCTGTTTTTTAGTTGTGAATGAGTGGATGATTCAAGTTTTATCGAACTAGTGAATATGGTCATAAGTATATTACAATCGTAAATGTTAGCTTTATAAATTGTATTCACGTTTTTTGAACAATTAAACTTGGTAACTTAGTATGAAGGCAAAAATACTTTGAAGTTTCGCACAAAGCAATACATTTTAGTGTAAATATATGTGTCTTTTGAAATACTCATTAGCTCTGGTTTCATATTAAAAGTTTGCATTATTATTGTCTAAGATTATGAACAAAGTGTCATACTATCGTCATTGACAATTTTTATTGGAAGGATACAAGAGTGGCAAATTGTTGCTCTAGTTTGCCTGCCATCTGCAAAAGTTTAGTTAAAGGAACGAAAATTAGTCACCATTTTATTTCGATGAATATGTTTTGATATGAGACTTTAAATACATATCGTTTTATGCTGGTCAACAAATGGTTTCTGGTAAACAAATTTCATAAAAAAGCATATTAACTACTTTAAATATATCTTCCCCCTTTGAACCTTAATTCAATTCAAATGTTGATATTTCTAGATATGACTTTTTTTCGGGTAATTTTCCAGTTTCTACTTTTAATTTACTGAAAAATCTTCCACATTCTGTTTAGCAACAAAGGCTTACAGCTTACTAGCACATTGACCTATCTATATATTCAATTACGTAAGTGAATTGAACCCCTCTAAATTTCTGGAGTTGGTTAGATTAATTTTAAAGCTTATGACCAAATGACAGTGGGGAAATATCAAAAAGGAAAAACTGCTTGGGCTCCAGCCTACTGGCACTTAAATATCTAATTAATTTATATAATTACAGTATTTGTATTGATACATATAACAGCTGTTTATATTTATGATGTTTATGCTGATGTAAGCATTACGTATTTTTAGAATCGATTTAAAACTATCTGATTTTTTATATCGTAAAAACAGTTGTCAAACAAAAAATATACCAAGTACTTTTACTTTTGATTGACTTGATATTTTGAGCGAATGCAGATTTTGTATCATAAGGGTGCACTAAGAAGGGACAATTTTGAAATTTCATTAAGAGCAGCCTTTTAAGAACCCTTTTATCAAAAGAATCTTTTTAATTTAATAGTCAATATTAAATTAAAAAGATACACGGATAATAAACAAAATCGATACTAAATATTTTGTTCTACTGCTTCTAATAGTAATACATACAATGGTACTTTTAATAATACAGTTGACATACAAATGGTAAAGTAATGACAGCATTCGGCATGACCAAGGCCGAGGTGATTCGAGCGTAGCGACTGTCGATGTTACGTGAGACGTGTGTCCCGACAGCTTTGTTTTAAAGTCATGTTATCTACAAAAGTTACAATTTACCAGACAGATCCTTATCGTTGCAACTAAATACAATTGTTATTTTTATTATTTTTTTACTACTAAACGTACTTTACTAGGGAGTAAGAACAAAAAATCTTTTGAAAAATAAATCTTACATTAAAATGTGTTATCTTACATGTATCTTATATTAATTAGTATATAACTTAATTTTTTAAGAGTAAATATATGTATAAAGAAGCCTCCAGTTATTGTTTGCATCTGTAGATTACTTTTATTGCTTTATTTTGTTTATTTTAAATTTGTTTGGAAATTAATAAAGGATTTATGGGAGGAGTCTTGTGACATTTTATTTAGTTTTCGTTCAACAATATATAAGATTATGTGTAAGTATTACCACTATAAAGTGTCCAAAATTAATGCACAATTAATCTTTGTTTCAAGAGATCTTATGGGTAGCAGGAAGATACATTAACTCTCGTTCTGTGATAAACAAATTGTCGACATTTACAGCAATTGCAGGTTATGTCAAGCTGGTCTAACCTTGAGGACTGGTTGTGACACTTGATGATCACATTACGCAGAGTCACTTGTGTGAGGATGTAAACGGAGGGGAGGAGGAAGGATACCTTAGTTATGCGTGTGGGGTTGAGGGGTAGACTCCTGTGCGTCATATCACGTGATATTATATTACTGTATCTCTTTTTATTTTATGTTATCATACATTATTCTCTTAGAGGGGTGTGTTAAAATTAACACCTCATTAAGGGTACCAGCAGCGACATCCAAATTCACACCCCTGTCAAACCAGTTCGATCTGAGCGAGTAAAAATATACAAATTCGCACCCCTTGGCCAAACAGGAATATTTCAGCAAGTTTTTTGGTTTTGAATGTACCTACCTATGACTACTACGTTTCAGGCCTGCGTTGCAATTTCCCACCTGGTTAAGCAATTTTAAGACATATTACGTACTACAATTTTTTGGGGGAATTACTTTCAGCGTTCTGTCCTGCCATAATTAATACAATTACATAAATTAGACAATACTTACTTAAGAAGATTCAATTACGTAGCTGCATTTATTTAAAAAACAGGAATATTTAGTTTATTTGAAATAAGAGTTGTTAATGCTCTCTACGAACAAAGTTTTCCCTATACATTATTCTGTGCAGCCACAAGTACACATTTAAAGTGGTAATAGTTGTATTTAAAAATATTTTACAGGTAGTTTACCAGAAGAAAGCTAAAATTGTACTCATTAAAAAATTAATAATATGAATAATTTAAATTCGTACAAGCTGCAATTGGATATCATAAATTAAAGAATATTTTCATTGTTCCTCTTTATATTGTATCTGCGTTTATTTTTTCTAATCCAAATAATAAGAACATGTTGGAATAGCTTAGTGGCATAAAAAACTAGCATATTTAATATTTTTATATAATGCAATTTTTCCTGTTAGTTGCTGGTATATTTTCATTAGGTTTTAAGTTTCATGATTGCTCTGGCAGAACTGAGTTGAATTTATGGACGTAGTTCAGTCATATGTGTGTCACTAATGTGGTAAAATTCTTTTTACAGCCTAGCACCTAAAACATTTAGCTCGAAACTTTTAAGAATCGATCATGATATATCACGTATCTTTGGTTGCAGATTTCATCTAACTCAAAGTTCACCAGTTTTCCAGGAAATATCTGAAGTTACAAGAATATATTTTAGTATTCGGTCTACGAGCCCAAATAGTTAAACTGTAACAAATTATTTCACCTTATTTATTAAATAAACAATACTAACATAATACATACATGTTAACGGCATTGGTATGTTGTAAAGGCACGTGGAATGGTGAACAACTGTCTGAAGAGGCTTCACGGTTGGTTTCCATGAAATCAGACGGGGACTAACTGGAAAGGGGACCAGTAGTATGTGTGAGACTTACTTTAGTTGCACAGGGGAATTACAACTTACTGCTGGGGTAAACTGTTTCCAAGAGGGGTGTACAGTCCAGGCCAGAAGTATCCAAGCAAAGACTAGGGGTGTGAATTTGGACATTTTGTGAACTCAAATCGAACAGGGTTTGAAGTTGGATGTGGCTGCTGGTACTCCTAATGGGGTGTGAATTTGGATGTGGCTGCTGGTACTCCTAATGGGGTGTGAATTTGGATACGCTCCTATTAGAGACGTCAAAAATTCTTAGTAATTTTTTAATTCAAGCTGCTATTAAATTTAGATTAAATGATAACTAAGGTATATATTTGTATGATTTGATTTATTATTTGTAAAGTAAATAATATCATTCATAGCATATTAATAGTTTTTTTAATAATTTGAACAAGTTTGCAGGTGCTTATAATTATTTTAATGACTGCGTAAGTATTTTCTGGAATAGGATGTTGACTAGTTAGAGATCATTTTCTTGAGATACGAAAAACCCAGTTATTGTAATAATAACAATTATTTGTAATTAGTATACATATAGATATATAAACTTCAGAGGAGTTTGTAATTATAAATATTAAACTTTGTAATGATAAGGAATCAGCGAAAAACCAGTCATTGCAGAATAAGCCAGAATGAATTCACATCACCCGTCTATTACTCAAAGTATACAAACTCTTTTGCAGAGCATTGTTAACAACTTTGCATTTCTTTAGCTCTTTCACTTTGAAATAAAATTTATAAAAAAAGAAGGAAAAGAAAGAACATCAAGCTTATATTCATAATGTTCTTTGTCTCTTAAAAGATTAAATATGCTACTTAGTTAATAAATACGTTATAATGTATAATCCACAGTCGTAAGGCCTTTGAAGTCCTCGCAGATTACCTTCTACATTCTGCTTTATTAAGTGAACTGCTCATCTCTAACATACGCTTAATGACTTTCATTCGAAATGTAAATGCATGGAATGACACGCTCATTGAGAGTCCCTTAGTGAACAATCAGATATAAGGTCTTTGAAGTCCTCACGGATTACCCGCTACATTTGGCTTCGTCAAGTGAACTGCTCATCTCCAACACAGCAGCATTGATGGTCAGCTGATGATTTTAATTAATTCGTAGAGATTGTAAAACTATAGTATTGATTAATAAACTTTGGAATAACAATATTTATTTGTCCATCCATGATGTCAATACCAGGAAAACTTATCTTGCGATTACGTAAGTGATAAGTATCGTTATATAATAAGAAAATTTTTTAAATAAAATGTTGATAAATGTTATTTAGTTTAGCTCTATGTGATATAACAAGAATACCACCGAGGAGGTAAATGATTTATCACTACATTTAATGGAAAATGATTTACTAAAATTGTTTTTAATCAACTAAAACCTTAGATTAATCAGTGATATACTCGTAATGTGTGGTGAAAAATGTGTAGGAAATTATTTTAAATTTGACTTAATGACCTTTAAGTTACTTAATATACTATTTTCATAAAAAAATTGTGCATAGTAACGGAAGAAATGTTCTTTATGCTAAATTACATTGAAAACTGCTGAGTTTTTCCTTGGTTTACAGCTTTTTACTTTATGTTTTTTTTTTTTTTTTTTTTTTTTTTTTTTTTTGACATTTGTAGCTATTAGATTGCTTAATATATTTATATATATAAAAAGAACAACACTTAGCAATCTTTTTTTGGTGTTTTTAATGTTCAAAATCGATTTTTGTCTCGAAAGACCATCATCAGTTGAAAACAGAATACAAATAGGGTTATAAATAAGCCTATTTATTTATAAATATAAATATTTATAGCCCTATTTGTATTCTGTTTTCAACTGATGATGGTCTTTCGAGACAGAACTCGATTTTGAACATTAAAAACACCAAAAAAAGATTGCTAAGTGTTGTTCTTTTTATATTTATGGTTTTGTTAAATAAGCATTACAAAATATTTATTACTCATACAAATAAGTGTCTGAGTCAACATATTCTAGTTTCTACAAGTACACACTCAGACCAACCCGCCGGGACTATCCCTCCCTCCAGCAGTTTGTCTTAACCCCTGGAGGAGTGTGTCTCTGGATGTTTTAATTACGTGAGTGTAAAATAGGTGATAAAAATTTGGCAAAAATATTTATTTGTCATGGTCAACAAACTGATTTTGCATTACGATGTAACTACCCTATACTGTTTTTAAGTAATAGATAATGTTATTAGTTTACTTATGTGATATACAAGAATACAACTGAGGAAAATGATCGATCACTCTTTAATGGAAAATATTACTAAAATTGTTTTTTAATTGCAGCTAAAACCTGAGATATCTTTCCGTTTGGGAAAATTTTAAAATTATGTTAATTTGGACTTAATGGCACCTTTAAGTATTATATTTCTTTTCTTAACAAAAATTGTGATATGGAAAATGTAATTTATCAATTACATGAAATATGTTTTCCTGGCAGCTTTTCACACGGTTTTTTCATTATTTCATTTTTTTTAACATTTGTAAGTATAGATGGCTTAATTAATATTAAAAAGAACAACACTTGCAACTTTTCTTGGTGGTTATTGTTCCCAATCGTTTTTGTCCTCGAAAGTCATCGTTGAAATCAGAAGTAAAATGTCTATGAAAAGGCCATTGACATCTTATTTCGAAATATTTCCATGTTTATATTCGTTTCAAGAATGATGTCTTTAACACGTGTTGGAAATGAAGAAACCCAAGTTTGTAAGTGTGATGACCTGTATTTATATTCATGTTGAAATAAGCATTAATATTAACTCAAACAAAAATTTAACTATTTAAAAGAAAAGAAAAACCAACCTCCGCACTCCTATGGATTTACCTGGCGCGTTGAGCTGGGAAGGTGGTTTGTTGAAAAGACTCATTGTCGATGGCGCTGAGGCCGCCCTTACTCCATGATACGTTTGCAAATGATACTCAACCAAGCAAATACAACTGCCTGAATTAGTCCGACGTTAGTCCGAGATAATGCGTTACATATCATAACAGCAGAGTTGAATTGTGCGCCCATTAGAACAACGGCGACTGAGAATCTCTTTCTTTAAAAAGTGTGACTTGGCCACAGGTTTTCCTGTCACATATTGAAGGTAATTAAACAATGTCTGAAAAGGCCTTTAACCTTTCATAAAATTAAAATAATGGTCTATATATGTACTAATATAATTTTCAAATATTTAGTGTTTGTCTAGAGTGGAGAGTAAATAAGCTAGTCACTTTTATTGCATAGCCAAAATCAGGTCTTCGTGGAATGTTTACACTTCACCTATTCCATAATGATATTTTTATTTAAAATAATTTTTGTGAACTGGATTTATATTGCCCAAAATTGAAATAATCTGAGGTAATATGAAGGCAGGCGTCATTTTAAAATGAATCAGAGCATGTAATTTAATAACAAACCGATTATTTAGAATTGTGAAACTATTGTTGTTATGAATACCGTTAATGTAAATAAAAAAGTTCGTTTAAACCTGATTCAGAGATCCTTAATAAATTTAGTTATAGTGAAAAATTAAAGTTTATATAAATATCAAACAAACCTGAAATGTGACAACATTTCTTATTTTCTCTTTTTTCATTAGTCTTAAGTCTGGAAATAATTTATCTATATAACAATTATAAGGTACGTAGATTTTTCTATATTATTACGTTCATTATTAGGCTGAAATACATTTTTAAATAGTAGACTTTTTCTACAATGATACAATAAGCTAACCTAATTGAGATACTTGTTGGCAAGTTGGTATTCTAGATAGGATGCAATTTCATTAAAATACGGTCTTCTTGCATTTCATTACAATATTCTGACATCCCATAGTTGTAGAGGGAAGTTATAACAGTTACGCTGTTGCTAGGCTTCAAAGGAGCTTAATGACTGATCCATTATGGCCTCTTGGTTCATTAAACACGTGCATACCTTACTTGTTTGCTGTATCCCAAGTTAACACTCAGAATATATCAAACATTCTGAGCTAACACTTGAAATATAGCAAACATTCTGAGCTAACACTTGAAATATAGCAGACAGTGTGTCATTCAAAGTACACGTATCAAAAACATTTGGGTCATTATTCATCTTCTTTTTTTGTTAAACTTTTTAAAATAGTTATCTCACCATTATAAATAAGAAAACCTATCAACGTATGAAGAAATCTATCTGTGCGTATATAAAATCAATGGTAATGGTCACCACTATATAAATATAACTGTAAAACTATTAAAAATAATAAAAGTCAAATAAAACATATACTGTTTCAAAATTTATCGTGACCGCATTTGTAATACAATAATAGATGCAATATGATATGTACGTCTTTAGAAAACTACACTTTTTTGAAACATGTTCATTAACATTTACAAAGTCAGAGAGGAAGCTGATTTGAAAAAG